>PVIA01006948.1:0-90311 GCA_004024845.1 Tonatia bakeri | reverse complement strand
AGATCCAAAATCACATGAAATGATGTTCAATATCACTAGCTATCAGAGAGATGCAGATTAAAACCACAATGAGGTACCACTTCACACCAGTCAGAATGGCCATCATAAGCAAAACAACAAACAACAAGTGTTGGAGAGGTTGTGGAGAAAAGGGGACACTAGTGCACTGTTGGTGGGACTGCAGACTGGTACAACCACTATGGAAGACAGTATGGAACTTCCTCAGAAAACTAAAAATGGATCTGCCTTTCGACCCAGCAATTCCATTGCTGGGACTATATCCTAATAACCCTGAAACACCAATCCAAAAGAACCTTTGCACCCCAATGTTCATAGCAGCACAATTTACAATAGCTAAGTGCTGGAAGCAACCTAGATGCCCATCAGTAAATGAATGGATCAAAAAACTCTGGTACATTTACACAATGGAATTCTATGCAGCAGAAAGAAAGAAGGAGCTCCTACCTTTCGCAACATCATGGATGCAACTGGAAAGCATTATGCTAAGTGAAATAAGCCAGGCAGTGAAAGATAAATACCATATGATCTCACCTTTAACAGGAACCTAAACAACAAAACAAAGAAACAAACAAAATATAGTCAAAGACACTGCATTAGAGAACAGGCAGAAAGTGACCAGAGGAGAGAGAAGAGGGAATTTCAGGGGAAAAGGGGAAGGGTTTACAGGAACAAAGTTAAAAGACACATGGACAAAAACTAGGGGGAGGGTGGTAATGGGAGGGAAGTTGGGAGGGGGGGGGTGGGCTTGACTGGGAGTAAAGGGGAGAAAACTGTACTTGAACAATCATTAAAATAAAATTGGAAATAAAAAAGAATATAATGAAGCATTTTCAGAGCTTAATCAAACATTCCATTTTAAATTTCTATGTAATTCCTGACCAAGAACCATTCACTGTTTGTTTGTTTGTTTTTCATTTCCAGTACTAACAATTAGTTTTCTTTTTAGGACCATGTTCCACCAATAAAAAAACTTTATTATTTTTCAAGAAATGCTAAATAAATAATGATATGTAGTATTGGAAGACAGACTTAAAACCTTATGAAACTCAGTTAGTTGACATAAATGAAAAAAGAAATGTTTTTAAGAATGCAGACTCATATGACTATTCTTTTACTATGAGAAACATAAAGATTCAAGTGTGATATAAAAGGCAGCTAACCCTGGTTTCGTCTGGGAAATAACAAGGAGTAGTGAGAAGTACAGAAATAAAATGGGAGCACATACCTAGCTAATTCTTGTCACATAAGAAATTTTTTAAAGAGAAGCTACAAATCTTGTCTTTCTTTTTTTAAATATATAACTTCTCTCAGGTTTTAAAGTTTGGCTAGACTTTCAAATGTCACATAGACCACACAAAACATGTCAGCAGGCTGATTAACCCCAGAGTTAGCCAACTCAGGAAGTCTTTAAAAATTTTTTTTAACATTTTAAAAACTGAATTTATTGGGGTGACATTAGTTAATAAAATTATATGGGATTCAGGTATATAATTCTATAACACATCATCTGTATGTTGTATTCTGTGCTTTCCACCCTAAGTCAAGTCTCCTTCCACTACCATTTATGCCTCCAACACCCCTCCTACCTCCCCGCCACCACTACGCTTTCCCTCTGGCATTTACCATACGGTGGTCTGTCATGAGGGTTTTTTTTAATTCCATCACTTTTTTCAACCAGCTCCCCAACTCCCTTGCCTCTGACATCTGTCAGTCTGTATTTATGAGAAGTTTTGAGTACACAATAATAAACTTCATTGAGAAGCTATGCTAGGCCAGTGTTCTCCCAAGGGCAGGAAAGAGAGAGAGACAGAGACCAAGGTCAGATGTTTTATTAATATGGTGAACAGTCAAAGCTCAGAGACCTGGCTGTGCTAAACTCACCAGCTAAAGCATACCCGCCTTACAACTCATGGGATTCCCATTTGTTTTTCAGTAAAATTAAAAATCACTGCAGACCTTCAAGGGTAGCTTAAGACCAGCTGAAACAGCATCTACAAAATGCCATGTGTCTATTATTCAGGGTGGGTCAAAAGTAGGTTATAGTTGTTTATATGGAAAATAATATCAATACAATAATAAATAATAATACAAAAATAAACATTGTGTTCCACATACTCACAACTGTAAATCTCCTTTTGTTCTACCCTGTGTCTTAATTTTACCAACCAACTACCCTAGAAAAAACAAGGACAAAAACCAAAGGCTGTTTCTTAAAAATGGGGATTTAACCCATATCAGTGTCAAACCAGAATATTTTCTTGATGGAGCAATACTTGTAACTTTTACACAAACTATTGGATTATAGAATAGAGAACAAATTAATTGACCTAGTGGCTGTGAGGAATGTAGAAAAAAACTCACCAGAATAAGTTTCAGTGGGAGCAGTTTTTCTTATTAATTGCCTAGAGCTTCAGAGAATCATTGAGCCAGTGCCTGCTCTATTATGTCCCTACTTTGTGGAGCTGGGGTGGGGCTCACAGTAGGTAAAAATACCCCATAGCTTTTCTGTATTTCATCCCCTTTCCTTCCCTTGGAAGGAGTAAATCTCTCTATGTTCTATGGAATGATGAGACAGTTTTCAGCCTGGCAGCTTTAGTCAAGCAACCCTACGTTCTGCTGATTTTAGGATGGCTTGTTTCATTTCATAAAATGAAAAGTCTTTAAATAGTTAAAATATATTAAATTCTTACCATGTTACTACTCTTACTAGCTCCTCATGTATATCATATTGAGTCTACATAAAATCATCAAAACCATTAAAAAATTGCTGGTTTTCTACTAGAGAAAAACCTCCCTCAGAGTGGAAATTTTATGTGGGTGAGCCACGATCTCAACCCGGGTGTCCTAACCCCAAAACCTGAGTTCTTTACTTCGCACGACACTGCTTCTTCGTTTACTCAGTGCTTCTTGTTGAATTCAGTAGTCCGGAAAGTTTGCAGTAAGGTGTGCTCCAACACAGTCTGCTTTTTCATTTGGTTCTTTTAAGTCTGTTGAACTCTTAGAGTGCTGACTTCTTTTTCTTTTCTCTTTTTATAAATAAAAAATATGAGGTTCTTAAGTATTATGCAAATGAGCAGCATCGCTAAGAAAAAGTATGCTGTGACCCTTCCTAAGGGGAGGAAGCATCCTGAAGGAAATTCCATTTATTTAGATGCATGAATTCTGGAAAAGTCCCATGGCTTTTAACTACCATCTATGTGCTGATACCTGTTTTTATCTTCAGCTCCCAACATCTCTACTGAGCAATCGAGTCTGAAAGCCCGGTGCCCAACTGACATGTGTGTCTGGGCATATTGTAGGGCACTTCAAACACTACGAATCCAAAGCAGATTGTTCCTCCCAAATTTGGTCCTCAATTATTTTTTCCTATGGTAAGAAATGATACAGCCATCTACCAAAAACAGTAAAGTCATCCTGAGTCTTTTTTCCCTCCACTCTCCAGCTTTAATTCATTAGAAGCCTTATGACTTTACCTCCCAAATATATCCCAACCCTGTCCATTTCTTTCCATCTTCACCATACTAACATAGTCCCAGCCATCATTGCCTGTTGCCTGTGCTCTCACCTTAGCTTGCTAAGGGTCTCTCTACTTTCGCTCTTATTCCCCTTTACCTATTTTCCATCAGCACATAAAAGAATTTTCTATATTTTCCACTCTTCCCTTAGTTTCTTATTCTCTAGCTGTGTTTGGCTGCATTTCAGTTATTTGAAAACACCTTGTATATTCTTGCTTATTGTATCTGCCTCAACTTAGCTGTTATTTAGCTATACAGTTAGGTTAAAGCCTTATATTTCTCTCTCTTTTTGCTTTGACTCATTTAGATATGACTATAAAGTTGTGGCAATGATTTTTTAAACAAACATATTATTCACTCCACACAAAAATATTTGTTGTCAGATACAGAGATGTGTCACATAGACACCCATTGAGAAAGGACTCACTACCCAGCTGCAAAAAATGTGGCTAGCTGACCATCTGTTCATGTCAGCTTTATCAAAGTCTGCCTCAGCTTTCTAGCTGATGTCGTGCTGTTTTGGGAGGTTCCCCAGCCAATGAATGAGCACAGTGATGTTTGACTTTCTTCTGAGAACAACCTTCAGCCAATGACTAAGTAAAGTAGAGGGACAGGGACCAGTCATTTGCATCCAAGGTGGGAATTCCCTAATGGGAAGTCTTTGCTCTAGTGCTCCTTGTTGGGCTGAAGAAACTTCATCATGCCAGCAAAGTGGTGTGACAGCACTCTTGGTCCACACCTGCTTCCTCCCTTTTCCTTCCACAGGTGTTACTTCCCAATAAACATTTTTCATTCTTAATTGTATCTCAGAATCTGCTTTACAGATAACTTGCCCTGATTCCCCAACTATTCAATAGGCACATTCTGGACACAAGAGTCAGAGGGAGCAAAGAAACAAAGGAAAATGCACCAAGCTTACATTCTAGACAGAATAGACAGGGTAGACAGGCTATAAACCAATATGTAATAAGGAAATGTCATAGAGAAAGAAAGTCTATTGAAAAAATGAAAGGCAATGAGATAGGAAATGACTGGGATCAATTTAGATGAGTAGATTAGGTGGTTAGGGAGGCATTCCCTGAGTAATGACATTTGAGCTGAGAATCTGAATGTCAGAAAAGAATCAGCCCTGCAAATATCCAGGATGAAAGCATTGAGGAGGAGGGAACAGCGAGTGCAGAGGCCCAAAGACAGGAATGAGCTTAACATGCTTGAAATCAGAGAAAACCAAAGTAGCTCAAATATTCCCCATGTGCAAGGTTCTGGGATAAAGTCATTGAATTCCTTGTCTTGTTTAATATTCACAGCAACCATGTAAAGCTGGTACTTTTACCAGTTACAGTTCCAATAAGAAATAGGTGACACGCTCAATGAAAATCTATTTATGAAGGTCTGGGGAGGGTGAAGGTAATCACCAAGAGTTGGTGAAGTATATGCACAGGTGTGGGGGAAGCCAGTCCTCCCCCTGCTCCTTACTCAGGTCTGAGGGAACAGGAGGGGACCTGCGGTAAGCCAGAGCCATGAGAGAAAAGCCACTAGACTGAAATGTAGCCTCAGGGAGAGACTACAGTGACCACCCCATCTCTTCCCCTAAGTGAGAACTGAAACAGACATCCTCAAACTCTGTCATCCCCTTTTCCATCAATCTGCTGTCACTGCCCCATTAACTAAACCCAGCCAGGAACCCAGCTGGAACACTCCATCAGAAGTCAGCCTCCCAGGCCACAGAACCAGGTGGAGAAGGTTCGAAAATGGAGCTGGGGGGCAAAGAAAGAATTTTGTACAATAGCGTTGTCACCTGCATTTTCCAGGCCAGGAAATTATAGCTTTTACTGATTCTCAGGTGATTTTTTCATATTTTAACACTTCATGGGACTGTTTTCCTTTGAAGATAAAAAAATGAATTATAATACAAAAAGCTCCCTTTAATCTCATTATTTACAAATTTGTGATTCTCTGATTTTCAGCACCCTTACATTTTTCTCAGTCATAATGACATCACTCGCAGGTGCCTTTGAGAATTTATCTCCTGCTCCTACCTCCCCGTGTTCACCAGAATTCTTCACTCCACACCGCAGGGCTTCCCCAGTAATCCCTCCCACTCCGTGACAGGACAACGGCATGTGCCTGTTAAGACTCTGAGTGTGTGCGTCTCCTTAGCTTGCCAGGCCTCTGTTTGCAGGTCTTTCCATCTTGCTTAATAGAACATACTCACAGAGTCAAATTTTGATTTGATCTGCCATGGCAGCTTCTTTTTACACCCAAGAGGGTACACTCACACATTCCTGTGAGGGGGGAAAAGAGCACATTCATCAGTAGAGCACACAGTAAATTGTACGCTGAAGGGTTTTTTTATTGTTGTTGTTTTTCTCTTATCCTTTGGCAAAGAAAGGAAACGAAACAGCTGGATGCTGAAAGTGATGGCGTAGGTGGAAGTTCAGTAACCCTTTGGTTAAGACCTCTACGATTGTGCGTTAGAAGAGTATTGGCAGAATCTGGATATTGAGAATCTTTAAATGATTATTATGTTATATATGCATGCTAGATTTTCACATGGCTAATAGCCTCATTAGCAATAGTGCATGGATATACTTCCAAATCTATTAAAATAATTGCTCTGAAAATTAATCTGTTGATTCACAAGCTATTTGGTTTTAAGGAAATTGTTCATCTCATAAATGATAACATTGTCCCTGACATTAACTATAAATAGAAAAGAGAAATAATATTTTAAAAAATTCTTTGTAAGTTGTATAAGAAAGTACCTTAAAACTTAGTAGCTGAAAATGATTAAATATCATCTCCTACAGGTGATGGGGCTCAGAACTTTGGGAGTAGGTTGCAGGGTGGGCTTGGCTCAGGAAGTCACTTGCTGTTGCCCTCAGCACGCTGGCCAGGGCTGTGGCTGTCGGAGGGGTCCAACTGGGGCCAGAGGGGCCCCTCCAGGCTGGTTCTCTCATGTGGTTCCCTCAGGTTCTCTAACGCTAAAATCACAAGGTTAAGACAATAGGAAGATTTGCTGTAAATAATGGTTACTATTACCATTTTATATCTATAAAACTCAGGGATGGAAATTTAGAAATAAGTCATTGCCAAAATCAAAGCTAAATATTCTTAAGTCTTATTGTTCTAAATGTCCTCAAGAACATTTGGGATATTGTTATTATCTTCATTTTTATTTTAGTACTTTTGAGTTTTATTGCTTTCTAGAATCCACCTAAAAACTATATATATATGTATCTCCATCCTTACACAGGAGTGGCATTCCCTTTAGTTCCTATATTAGAACAATACTTGGCCAAAGATCAAGGATACTCCCTTCTATATGCCATATTCTAAAATAATTAATTGATTTTTTTGTATGAACCCATAAGTGAAAAGTTTGGAACTCTAAGACATAGTCATTAATTAGGTTTGTATTTGAAGTCCCTTTGCCTTTTACTTTCTACGAAAGATTATGTTTACTAAGTGTGACAGAGTTGGTTGGTTCTCTACCAAAAATGCAGGCTCTCAGTTCTGTATTATAGAGTTCTCACCGGCAGCGGCTGCCCTGTCATTGACGACATCTCACACGTTCCACGCATCCTGCTGTGGCTTCCTGACTTGTTCGTACCAATGGAACATGAGCAGAACTGATGGAGGATGTGGGATGGAGAGTTTAGAAAGCAGGAGGGTTTTGAGTCCCGGAGAGATCTCAGAGAACCTGGGGGATGATGGACCCATAAGATGGAAGAACTTGAATTCCTGAAGATCATCCTCAACTAGGAACACTCTCACTGGACTGGCACCTGAGAAGAAATAAACTTTTGGTGTGTTAAACCACTGAAACATGAGGGGTTTTTCAGCAATAAGTAATCTCATTCTGTCATAATGAGTTATTGCCTGCACTAGTTTCTCAGCCATTTGCTGCTATTCTTTTTTCTTCAATTTTTCAAATGTCTGAACAGAACCAGCAATATGCCTGCCCTGCCTCCACCATTGGAGGCACAGACAAAATGGAAAGATGATAAGATGACAAAAACACAGGATCTGTGCCCATTCACCCAGACAGTCCAGGGATCCCCTGGCCGATTTCTCTAAACTATTCTTCCTCGCTCTAAAGTAAAATCATGTGAGTAATGAAAGTTGTAATTGACTTGGGCTAGCAAAACACACAAGACTGGTATTGACTTACTTCTACCACAAATTGTGCTGTGTGACCTTACACAGGTTTCCTAACTGTTCTGTGCCTCAGTTTCTACCATGTGAGAGGAAGAGGTTAGATTGAAACCTCAAAGTTCCCCTACAATACAAATTAAAATGAAGATAACTGCAATGCTTTTAAAAGAAAACTCAACAATTGTATTATATTTTATCCCATTCCCTAGGACTGACTCAGCTAACCCTTGCTAATAGCATATTTTAAGGAAGGCACTGTGTTCAAGACTGTGAGGAAGAAAATAATAAACATTAATTAGTTGGCTCTGGGAAAGTGTATGTGAAAAACAGAAAACTGAAACAATAGATGCAAATAACATTATTTATCTTTTCACGTGGTTTATAAAAAGTGGGAGGAGTTCTGGCAAAAGGTATACCTTACAGTTAAGAAGAAAGGTTGATTCTGATCCAGAGCTTGAACCATTCTAAACAAGTGTTTATTCCAAGTTCAATAAAGGTGGAACACCTGGGCAGGGACTACTAGCTGTTGGGAAGTGACTTACCCCATACATCCCTTGGTGTGTTACTTAGCCCAAAATCATTCATGAGCCTTAGATTCCTTGCTAAATTGTTCAAATATCAGACCAGATAAAATTCTTGGAGTGGTTTAAAACCACACAGGCTTCTGTCATTCTCTGGACCCACCAAGAATTATGGCATCTTCCAGGGCTGCAGATGAGAACATGAAGTGAGTACTGTGGTTTGGCCTCAGGTGGACCCAGTGCTGCTTTTAGACATAGGTAGATGGGACAAAAGGGGCCCCTACGTTGAACTCCCCACTTTAAAGAATGCCACACATCGGAGGCTTCTGTGCTGGCCCTCCTCTGGCTATGTTCTTCCCCTCAAAGCAATCAAGGACAGGTGCCACTCAGAGTTAGTGTCCCCCGGCCTTTCTGGACTATGCTCAAGATAAGGCAGACCCCAAAACCCCCTACCCAGATGGTTATGCCCAGGCCTATGAGGGCCTCTTGCCTGGTCTGTTCTCCCAAGGAGGCTTGTGCTGCCAGTGTATGCTGCCAGCCGGGGCTGATTTCATCAAAGGGTGGCTGTTCACAGGGCTGCGGAAGGAGCTGTGGTGTCTTCACATGTGCAGGTGTGGCCCTGAGAGTTTGAGACAGGGGTGGGATAAGGTGCTCCAGGCTAGAGGCTGGGTGCTAGCATGGAACTTCGAGGAATCAGAAAATTCAAACTTCAAACCTTACCTTTCAGATTATTTTGAAGGTTTGTTTGTCAAGGAAGCAAAAAAAGAGAATGTTTTATCTTACAGATTGGCAGCTTAGTTTGTAACTATTAAATATTTGACATATGATATCCGAACATTCTTTGACATTTTTGTTCTGGGCTCCATAAATGTGATGAGGGGGACTGAGTGGCCAACTTTGCATGATAGCACAAGGGATAGTCAGATGGTGTATTTGCCCCCAAGCATTTATTGTGATCTCTTCACCTGAATTATGGCCCCTTAACTTCCCCTGGAGAAACTCAGATCAGTACAACATACATGTGTGTGACTCATTTACACTGAAGTACAGACCTTGGTGTTGTATACTTGGTGAAGTCACATGCTTTGCTAATGTGCTCAGTAAATAACAAGGGTCACAGGTTTGATAGCTGGTGACTGCTGAGTCCATTTCCCTGTGGTTACTTAGACACACTGGCTCTCAGAATAGTGATCCTGTCTAGTGTCCTGCCTCGGGGTTCACTTGGCTGAGAAATGTTCACATCCTAGTCTTAACCTTCAAATTCCTGCCTATAGACTCAATCTTATACTGGTCAATTCTAAAGCAGCTGTTCAAGCAAATACTACAGGGGATATCTATTCAAGGGATTTGTTTCGCACAGCTGTTTGAATGCCAAGGTGGGTTTTAATGGAGATGAAAGTCATCTGGATTATCTCATGAGTATAAATCTGTTACTCCAGTTTTTACTGAGCATGGGTCTCTTGTGCAGTCACTTTGGTTAGAGCCTGCTGAAGTATTGTTGGCCTATAAATCCGAGCATAGAACATGTCTAACTATGTTGCGGGTGGGGGGGGGGGTTGGGTGGGCTAAACTGACTGGAAATTAAGATCCAACAGCATTTGTTATTTTTCCTCTTGAGAGTATAGTCTAAAGTCTTTTCTCTTTAAGTACAGAATTGAATGGATAAAAACAACAGATAGTATCCAATCCTTTGGGGCTCTTCTAAGCAACTGAAACTTTCCTCAAAGTTCCAGAAAGCTGCTAATCTGTAGATTGGCAAACTTACCCATCCACGATGAGGACCAAGCTGAAAGCATCTAAGTTAGGGGGAGAACAGTGAAGCCCATATTTCACTTCCAGTCACTGATAGTCACTTAAAAAAAAAAAAAAACAGTGTCTGGCAAAAATACTGGCTGGCCCAGTCTCCACCCTCTGCCTTGGGGGTGACCTACATGGTATGACTCAAGACTTTCTAGCACACTGATAAAATTCCTTTGGCCCTAAATAGCTCACTCACATGAATAGAATGGTGTGCAAAACTCCACTATTACAGAGGCAGTCTTTTAGATTAACTTATCCCTCTCTTCATAGATGTCAGAAAAGAATAAAAGAGTATGCCTATAAAAGCCTGGTACATTTATTGGAAATATATCAACAATTTTTTCTCCGTGAGTGTTTGGTGCCCTGATGTGAAAGGGAGAGTACTATTGCTACAAGAAGGGTGGAAGGAGACTGGGAAATAGAAATAATGTTCTTCTCAAAGCAACACCTGTGTGCATTCAGCTATGACCTTCAGGCATTCATTAAGAGACTATCTTATTTGTTTCTCAAAAAAACATGGTGATTGAGGGATAAGTATTCCTGTTGTTCATACAGGAAATGACCTTGTCAATGATCATGTACTGATAATATGCAACTGAGACTCAAATCTAAATTCTTTTATTCAGAATTGTATGCTCCTCTACGATGCCTAGTATTCTCTAAATTGTGTTGTTCATCGGCAAATTAGTTGTAGTGTCTCCTCCATGTGGATAATTCTAGCTTTAATCAGTTGAGCACCTTATATGTGTGATAAGCTTTTGGGCTCCAGAGCCAGGTGGTCTGGGGTTAAGTCTCAATTCCATCAATTACTGATTGTGTATTTAGGCAAAGTTCTTACTCCCTGAGATTGTGTCTTTAAGTAGGAGTAATAATCTTACTTACTTCGTGGCATTATTGTGAAGATGATTTGAGAGACTCACATGTAAATTTCTTAGAACAATTCCTGTCACACAATAACTGCTCAGTAATTCTTAGTTAGCACACTTATTATCTCATTAAATTTTTCCCAAAACACTCCTGTTTATAGATAAGTAAACTGAATTCAGGAAAGTTAGATGACTTATCTAAGTTCAAGGTCATATAAACTAGCAAGAGAGCTAGTTTACCTTATACTAAGGTTCATTCTACACTCAAGGGGGAGATGGCACCTGCCCAAGGTTGAGATCACACCTGCCCATCGGATAGAACAAATGTTTAACAGCCAGGCTGGCCTGCACATGGAGGGAGAGCTGGCATAAGTCTCCATGTACAGAGGGTTTGAACGCCATTGCCATTCTAACAGGAATTCTGTGGAAACTGGCCAGGGCTGTAAGCATCCACGTTGGAAGTCTGTCTGCAGAAGATAGTAGAGTTTGGGACAAAGTCTTGTTAGAGCATTGACTGAGGGAAATGCAAAAGGGAACAGATGGGGGAGGCTGGAAAGGCACTGTGGCCTTAAGAGATGCTTGGCCAAAGGAAGAAGGGCTCAGGCAAGGCCACACATACCCTGCTTTTTACTGTTTGTCTTAGGTTCAGTGCTGAGTCAATGGGAACAACCACCCAGATTTACAGCATGTAAAACATACCTTTCCAATGCCCTTTCTTTTGCAGTGAAGACTATTCCACTTTTCACAGTCTAACTCTCATTTTCCAGATGATAAAATTGAAATTTGGGCAGATTAAGTTAACAGCACAAGGCCACAACTCATAGGTTGCTGAGACAGTGCTTGAACCCAGAGTCTTTTGATGGCAAAACCTTGGCTCTTTTCATTACACAAGGCTGCCTCTTAGGAAATGGGAATGTGGGGCTGTGTATTTACATAAGTAGTGGATTCCCCACAGCCCTTTGATTTTGCTAGTTTATAAATCTAACATGGAAGTGGCTTCTCTGAAACTGCACTATTAGCTTGGTTTGTGAGTAAATACTAAACCTGAAAATATGCTTCCTTATAATCAGTTTATACTAATTTAATATGAGGTTAAATTGCTTATAAAAGTTAAATATATTTCAGGAGCCTGAAATTTGACCAAAGTTTCCCAGGATGTTTTATTGCGTGTTCATAAAATTTTACAAGCCCTCCTGCAATTTGTGACTTCTGACTAAGTCTCTCTGCAAAAGACAGTGAATTAATTAGAGGCACTGACAAGTCTACTGTTCACAAAGAGCTGTAGTTTGGTGTTGTCATTTTAAGAAACTGCAATCCAAGAAAAATCCAAAATTCAAATGAGCCGCGTGCAGGTCTCACATTTGACTGCAGCACTAGGCAAAGCGGTGGCAGGTCCAGAGGGAGGAGGAAGAACCTCAGTCTGTATGGAAACAATCAGACTTCCTTCTTCCTTCGAGAGCGGAGGCGTAATTAAAAATAGGACATAATTATTGTTCCTTTGTATGGCAAAGAAAATTCAGCAAGCAAAAGGCAGCTGCAGGAATTAACCACAGGTGAAGGCAACTGGCAACTCGGGAGGTAACTTCCTCTGGACTTCCACCGCGGTGCGAACTCGGCCCCAGACGAGGAGCACATTTGTGCACAGCATGTGGGGCAGCTCGTTTGTACGAGAAACAACAGGAGGCTACTTTAATCTTCCAAATTATCATGATGTCAGTGAATGGCAAGAAAGATTTTGGCAAAATATTAATTGAGTCGTGAATCCCAAACTGAAATGAAGCTCACTAATTTGCTGACCCTGACGATGGAAAACAATTTTTAGTTAAGCATATGTGTATTTTTTATAACGTGCGGTCTGCTTACTTCCAGGATGGATTTGACGCAACCTAACTCCAATCTAAAGAGAAAGTAAACTAGAATACAAGGCAACGTAAAACTTCGGGGTAAGTGTATGAAATAAACTATCTAATCAACCTGTCCAGAAGAATTCTAAATCTTCATATAGTTTTGAGTGAAAGAATGAAAGAGCTGAATAACAATATCAAAATATTCTCTGAATGGAAATCTACAAAACCAATATTTTTTTCTTTTTTTAAATTCTTTATTTTTTTTTAGTGTTGTTTAAGTATAGTTGTCTCCATTTTCCCCCCACCACTCTCTCGTACCCTCTCCCTCACCTCCCACCCTTGGTACTACCCACATTTGGTTTGTCCATGGTCCTTTATATATGTTACTGATGACCCTTCCCCTTTCTCCCCTGTTATTGCCTCCCTAAAACCAATATTTTTTTCAATCCATCATAATTCAGTAACCTTCACCTTTTGCCCATTGGAGGGCCTTTCATGTTTTATTTGAAACATTTAGTTTAGTTATGCTCTGTAACACCAGCTGTTTGTGCTCACAAAACTTGTGTTTTCCTTGTTTGTCTGACATATGGCTAGACTACATTTCCCAGAGTTCCTATATCTAGGGAGACTGGGGTGATTGGTTCTTGACAATTGAATGTGAATAGGAGTATTATTTGCCACCTCAAAATAAGGTATTTTAGAGCAGCTGTGTCTTCTCTAAGCATGTCTTCTCCCCAGCCACCAGCTGAGTGCTCAAGGCAGTCCTTAGTGGCTCTTGAGCAGTGGTTCTCAAAGTGGGGTGCCTAGACCAGTAGTTGCACATCACCTGAGAAGCTGTTAAAAATGCAGACTCTTGGCATCCACCCAGACTTACTAAATAGGTGTGGCCCACCGATCTATGGATTAACAAGCCCTCCAGGTGATTCTGTTGCACACTAGAGTTTGAGAACCATTGCTCTAGACAACAGCAGGGCCATAGGCTGAAAGAATCCTGGGTCCCCGGATGACGGCATGGAGCAGAGATTCCTTTCCTATTTTCCTTCTCACCTCATTGGACTGTAACTTAAGACAGATTTCGTATTCCTTTAGTTCCCCAAGACCTTCAGGTTGCCTTCTATAGCAGCTAACTGATTTTTACTAACACCACTTCCTTTTCCATTTTCTATTATTTCTGTTGTCAAATGTGACACCGTCCTGCTTTTGTCCCAGTCACCACAAGTCCTATGTAGAATAACGAAGAAGGAATAAACAAAGCAGATGCTTGTCATCCTTTAGGTTTTGCTATTGTATCACACCTTGAATTTTCATATACTCTTCACTCTGCCTAGACTGTTACCTACTGCTCTCCTAGCAAACTGCTACTCACTTTTAAGAATCTCCGTAGCTATGAAATAATCTAGAACACTTTGTATGATATGAGAGCTACCTTTTTGCTTATTCTTATAAAATTTCATGCCCTATAAAGACCTGAGTTTCTTTAATAAGAGACAGGCTTCTCAAATACTCGAATTTTGTGAAAAATTACGTAAGACACTCTATCATATACAACATTTTTCTAGTAAGTTTCCTTTCTTTTGGGGGATAGGTTTTTCCTACTCTGAACATGTATTTACACTGAATTTGTGTCTTAGTTCTGTTTCTTAGAAATTTTCAACTGGCTTCAACATTGTAAAGTCATAACCCTGGAATCGTCTGCTGACATGTTGACTTCCCATGGGGAAAGCCTGTCTATTGCGGGAGAGGCAAATGCTCTGAGGCAATAGTGTTAGTTCTGAAAATATCCAGCCCCTGGGTCCAGTCATTCCATGAGTTTGGGTCCACATCTCTGTGGTTTAGATACAGAGACCAATTAAATTTTCTTCTTTTGCTTTAGATAATTTGACTTGAATTTCTATCATTGACTATGAAAAGCTTCCAGCTGCTATGAATATGAAATCAATTAGTTCATTCCTGAAAATGAGGGATGGCAATAGGCTTTGAATTAGAGAAGGGAGAAGAGATA
This sequence comes from Tonatia bakeri, assembly GCA_004024845.1. NCBI lineage: Eukaryota > Metazoa > Chordata > Mammalia > Chiroptera > Phyllostomidae > Tonatia > Tonatia bakeri. The sequence continues at coordinate 75,581 of PVIA01006948.1, read as the reverse complement.
CCTAGAAAAGTAGAAAGAAATGAAAAAAAATAGATCATGCAAGTGCAGCAGTTAGAGATACTATAGAAACATGTCAGATGAATAAAGAAAGGCATCTCAGTTAAGACAGGACAAGGCTCCCAGACCTAATCTCTTATTTAATAGCTGCATGATTTCTGCCTTTTCCCTTCCCATGCATCTGTGGTATAGTTTCTTTAAACTTAAAAAAAAATTAGCCTCATTCTAAGCAGTAATGTCCACAAAGTCATACGTTGATTTGTCAGTTCAAAACTCATTTGTGGACCTCCTAATGTCACTATGTTTGCTACAAATGGTATGAATACCTCACTTCAGGGAAGACTGAGATAGAGAATCAGATTGGCTACAGACCGGGAGGGAAGCTCAAGGTGGGGACAGGAGAGGTGGAATCAAATTCCTTGTTCTCTGTCTTGAACCGGCCAGTTTGAGAGCAGCTTTTCTGCCTTCAGTTCATAGCCAGAGTACATAACCTCCATTATATATGCAGAATTAATTTGGCCACTATATGGTTACAGCATTTACTATATGGTAAAACACTAAAATATTTCTGTGCAAAGTAGAAAAACAGCCATTTTGCTCAGCCCCCATGATGCAGCACCCTGGGTATCTTGGCCCCACCTCATGATTCTCTGATCACCCCATGCTCCACCGAAGAAAGGGAAATACCAGTGTAGCAGGCAGCTTCCATTCTGACTGGCTGGTGCCCTTGCCGACTGGTTGTGAAGTAATCTGGAACCTGTGTGTATATGCCTTTCTTACTGCATGGATCACAGCAGGTTGCATTTATTGGTTTACTGGATTGGCACTAGTCTAAGGTTAAGAACTATAACATATTTGTCATTTTCTCCAGTGTGTAATATGAGTGAAGTCTTCAAGTTGGAAAGAGGTGAAGAGATGGCCAAGATCTAGAACCTACATTTCTGGCTGTTCGACCCCTAATAACTATGCAAGAGGAAGACATTCACCACTGGGCAGGAGGCAATCCAGTGCTGTGCTTAGAGCCTGGGTTCTTGAGGTAGCCTGCTGGACTTCAAGTTCTGTGTCCCATACAAACTGACAGTTCTTGGGTAAGTTATTTAAATCTCTCTGTGCCTCATCTGTTGAATAGGAATAGTAACAGGACCTACCACAAAGTGATGATATGATGATTAAATGACAATACATATAAAGCATTTGGAATGGTGCCTGGCATTTGGTAAGCAATTAACATATAGGGTCTGGCACAAATAACGCCCCTTTTTATTACAAAATCTTTTATTACACAGTCATAAGCATGTGATTCTGTAGCATAACAATATCACACTCAAGCACATCATATGACATTTTAGGTGAAATGTTCAAATTAAAACTATAAATTACTACACCCATATTATCACCCTACCAACCACGCTTAGGCAGACCTTACTTCTGCTGGACCCTGTATGTTAGCTGTAATTATTACTGTTACTCTATGGAGACGTGACAACAGCTCCAGGTTATGGTCACTCTATTACACCAAGGCAGTGTTATATAAGAATCCCTCTGTTTCCCACTTGTAAATAGGCATTCCACACAAAACATTTCTGTGGTCAGTTTTGGTTGAGAAATGCTGAATTAACTAAGATTAAATAAAGTTTGCTGCCGAAACATTAATATGCTGATGTATTATATTAAACTCCAAAAGGGTTTTTTTAATCAGTTAAAAAAAAACAGATTTTAACATCAAATTTGTTTTTGTTGCTGCTGAGAATACTTTTATGGAAATGTCATACTGAGGATTTTGACCTCAATCTTTATGTAAAAATCCCTGACCTCTTAATTGGACTGGATCATATAAAACCACAATATGCTTTTAAAAATGTACTCAGTTCTAAGTGGCCTAGATGCAAAATAGGCAAGTGGCCTCCTTGGCCTCTTTCCACTAGACTCATCTTGTCATTCAGATGGTGAGAGGAGCAAGAAAAAAAACAATGTTAGTTAAAGAATCTAAAGTAAAAGTGCCTTTCTCCCTTAAGTGTAGAGTAGCTCGCCTAAGCCTTTTACCTCCTTCTCTCTGACTCAACCCTAGTCCTTCCTGTAGCAAAGGTTTCCTCCCACACTGTGGTCAACCCCAGTCCAGTCTTACCTATCAATGGACTTTAGTTTCAATAGATACTTCAAAGGAAGGCTCAGTTAAAAATAGGTACATCACAGAGCCACAAGAAACTTGACCCTCTTGACTCATCACAACAAAAGCTTCACCTAACTAACACTAGAAAGCAATGATGTCTTTGATGCTGAACCAACAAATTAGCACCCTTCCTCATGTCTGGAGTCAGCAGGAGAGCTGAAGGCTCAAGTGTGCCCTCAAACCTAGAGTAGGGCCTAGCACAATTAGCATCTGATGTATGCTTGCTGAATTAATGAAAAGATTAAAGATGAATGTTTAGATGACATATGGGAAGTAAATACCGCATTCTTAGTAGTACAGCTGACATTCCACAAATTCTATCAATATTGAAATCATAAATTTAAAGTTATTTAATCAAATGCAATAATTTTTTTTACTTCAGCTTAGAGAGCAATTTTAACCATTTTGGGTTTTTCTTCTGCCTTTCAGCAATCTCAAGTCATTTCACATGAGGATTTGACTTGCTCATTTATATGTGTACACGTATGTCCTTCTTTGGTTACAAGATTTAACTGTGTTGACTTATTAACATTATTTTTCTCCCTTCAGTAAATTCACGTCCCATTTCTCTCATTTGCTTATCCCTAAAGTTAATTTTATTAGCAGTCATTTTGCCTTCTTGTTCAATAATATTTTTTCAGGCCTGGGAATTCTGCATTATGCCCATAGTGCTCCCTGAAGAGAGAGTACCCAACTGTGCAGAGCAAAGAACATCTCTCTACCAGAGATTACAGCTTGCCTGATCCGGTGTTCCTGAATGAGCCCTTCCCTGCCAGTACTGTGAAGCCATCACCCCATTATCTCTGGCTCCTTCAGAGCCACAGAGTACAGATATCTGTGACATCTTCAGTATCACAGAAGAACAGTCTGAGAATGTCCTGACTTGGGCTTTTTATACTGTAGTCTTATTTTTAGACTTGGAATCTTAAAAAATTCTTTGAATTTTCCTGAAATTTAAAGACTTCACCAGATTATAGGAGACTGTTCTGCGTGGTGTGGGCCCAGATAGGACCCATGCCCACAGATAGGTTCTCTGTGGGGAATCAGGCCTGCATTATACCTAGACTGCTATGAGGTTTACTTTTGCTAAAACTCCCTTACGCTGAATTGAGGCAGCGGGTTCTTACTGTAACTTCCTAAAATCCATGCTAAACCTTCCAAAGATGATTGTAACCAGTTCAACCACTTTTTGCCTTGCATTTGCAAATATCCTTCTTCTATGATGTGATTAGTGGCATCATCTCCTCTGTTTTCAGTAAAAGGTAACCACCTAATGTGAACCTGTGCATAGTAAATGAGGACCCTCAAGTAATGTGCCCAGAAAAGAAATAAAGGACAGTCAAGGCAAGGCCCGAGGCTTTTTCTCCTCTTGAGAGAGCAGTAGGTAACAGTCGTTTGTCTCTTGAGAGAGAAGCCATGTTGTCCCTTTTCCTCCTCAGGACTTGGTAGTCCATGTGAATTTCTCGTGCCTCACCCACAATGTGGCAGACCCCACGAGCCGGGGTCCATATCACCAGATGTTGGTTACTTTACTGTTATTGATTTTGATTAGAAAATAGAAAGCCTTTTCAATATCCAATTTCAGTTTTCTTTTTAACTCTAAAAAATGTTCCTCACCTAAACTCTTGAGAATGTATCCTGACATTTTTGTCCTATGCTTTTTCAGAAATGGATGTTAACTTTTAATTAGATTGCTGTATGACTTTTCACATCTATCTTCACTTATACTTTTGCTTCTTGTTATAGGTCCTGCATATTTTCCTGGAATCTATTCACCATTCCACTAATATGACTTTCCATAGGGATGTCTATACTTTTTTGCCACTGCTCTCAATCTGATAGTTCTAAAATCTAACCGAGCCTATACTTGCCATTCCTCTTTTTAACTTGAGGGGGATATGTAATAACTCTTACTCATTTTCTCTGAGAGTCCATTTTCTGTACTTTTCTCTTTGTTGTTGTTGTTGTGGGGTGTTTTCTTATTGTGATTTTAATACTCATAATTTTATGGACACATGATGCTGGATTTGGCCTAAGGTTCCAAGAACAACATAGAAGTGGGTCAAGATTGACCTGTGGGTTAAAGATTGGGGAGAAAAGCAAGATCTAAAAGACAGAAGTGAGAAGCCAGAGTCAAGATCCAAGGACAAAACCCACGCAAAGCCATGGGGTGAAGATAAGATCGGAGACCTGGTGCAAAACACTGGACTAGAAAGTAAAGTGGCTTTGGAATGGGGGGTAGAGGATGAGTCTTGAATCTCTGAGATGCTACAGGGACCTACTAAAATTACTGGGCAATTTAGACAAAGGGGGAAGTTGAACAGACAAGAAATCCTGTCTCAACCTGTTGTTGAAGCTTATGTTGGAAAGGACCAGGATGGGGGCATATGGCTTCTGGCAGAAGTCCTTTCTAAGACAACATTTGTGTTCAGGTTGGCTGCCAATGTTGCTTTGATCCTATTCATCACAGATAAGAATATGATCAATTCCATTTTTTTTGGCAGTTACTGAGTTTGCTTCTCTCTTGGATGATTCTACAGGTATTTTAAGGGAAAGACTTCTTGGGAGCTTTCATTCAGTCCACCATTTTTGGTCAATTCCCAAATTATATTTGAAGTTGTATATCTTTGTAAGACACAAAAGAAATATGAATACAAAAGTAAGTTCCAATTGCTGTGCATAATATTCTACAAATATGCTTCCCCCACACTCACTCCCAGAACAGACTGGAATTAATTTTAGACATCTAGCATTCATGTATGCAGACAATTTGCATAAGATGGTGAACAGAAAAGTGTCAGTAGCCCAAGCTTATGTGATATGGAAATGTGCCCAGGAGGAAATAGAATGAAATTATTAGATTACTTTGGGCTTTCCAAAGCCCTAACATGATAATCTCTTTGAAAGTTGACTGGAAACTTTGGTATGAAGTTTCCAACATTCAAAAACTGGCCATTTAAATGAAGCATATAGTTTGGGGAAAATTTAGAAAAGCTAATGTGTTAAGATAGAAATATAAAGATAAGAGTCGAAGCTTTCAACAGAAATGTGCTTTATTGGGCTAAGCTATTGCCATAGCCCTGCCCCGAGTCAGTGGAGACAACCTCAGGGACTTGTAAGAAACACAAACAGAACATTGAACCGCATCACCTCCTGGATTTCGGAAACAAGTGTTCCAAAGTCAGCGCATGTTTTTCATTCCTGTGTGCCCCACTTAAGCTCTATTTTACATTGAATTTAGAAAAAATACATGAGCAGAGTTGGTGCACAGCACGTGAGGGGTAGCTGCTGTACACACAAAAATAAGTCACAACCTAATGAGAGATTAGATGAGGACTTTTATAGTTAGTATACATCAACTATTTTTTTCCAAGCAAGGAGGAATGCTTCATTTCATTTATGAATTTTGCTTTCAAAATTTGCTCTCACTTGGGGACTGTTTTTTTGTAGCACTTATTTATTCAACCAGCTGTCCATTTATCCATCCATTCACCCATCCGGTATGTAAGTACTTAGTATATGCTAGTCCTCACATGAGTGTCTGGAAATACAATGAAGAGTAAGAGTAAAATGAACCCTGTTCTCCATCCTGTTTTGTGAAATCTGCCATCACTTCCCCAGACTCTCAGCTTCTCAATCCAGAGACCTCACTGAGCTCTGCCTGGATTCCCCTTCCCTGCGCAGACTGCAGACTCTCCCAAGGCAGAAGGCTGGGAAACCATAGGACCCGCTTGTTTGTCTCCCTTCTCTCTGCATCACTGTCCTTTATTACCCGACGTCCAGTATCTCAAAAACCATGTGTAATATAGTTTTTCTATTATGTCTTTGTTGTTTTAGTCAGATGGTAAAACCGTATCTTGTTTATTCATCTTGGGTGAAAGGAGATATCTTCTATTGGATTATGAGAGTTCTTTACATATTCTGGATACAAGTTTTTGTCAAATATGTGATTTTTGAATCTTTTATCCCATCTCATAGGTTGTCTTTTTATTCTCTTAATGGTGTCTTTTGTGGAGAAAAGGTTTCTAATTCTGATGTTCAATTTTGTGTCATATCCCAGTTCACATTTTCTCCTATGCACTCACCCCCATTTAAGCTGTTGTTCCTTTTATTCTATTTCAATTATGTGTGTAAAGAAAACTAATTTTTGCTGCTGGATTGTGTGACATCTATCTCAAACCAGACATCCATCTGGACTATGTCCTTGGGGAATTTGACACACCTGTAATTATTCTGAGTCTCCACTGGATGTCAATACTGTTCAAGAAAAAAGCAGTTCAGACAGCATACTGAGTGCACAAAAAGCAACTCCTGCTTTTAAGAAGTGTGACAGTGGAATAGTTAGAAACAGGCTAGAAGTGAAACACACCAAGAGGAATCTCTCTCCTGTAGACTGTAACAAATGTCAGGCAGTGTGATGGGGTGCAGTGCTGAAATCTGGGGCAGTGTTGAACCGGAAAGACTGACTTCTGTTTTCCACTGTGGCTCTTTGGGCTGACTAAGGCCAAACTGAAACCAAATTTTTGCTTGAATTATTTGGCTAATTCTCACAAAGTACTTTACTAAACTAAAAGTAGAGATCCATTCTTTATTTCATTTCTTTTGTCACTTCCCAAACATATGCAAATTTCAGCAGCTATCAGGTAAGAAATTACCTGGGTCATTTTGGTCCATCTGTAAGTTCAGGAATATGACACCAGACCTGAAGGGTCAAGTGACCTCTGATCACCCTTCTGAGCAGGTTTTAATTCCAGGAATGGCCCAGTCTGCCCAAGGATGGAAACAGAGAAGAAACATTGATTTATCTGGTTTTTCCCTCCTAACAACCTGCCACATCAAAATTACAATTTGATGCTTAAACACTTAAAAATTGAATTCTAGATTATTTTTAGCGTTCTTATTATGAAGAAGGTAATTATATCTCCTATCATTGTGATATTTTTAATATACACTTGTTTTTCCTTAAGATTAACAATTTTAAAGGTTAGAAAAAGTAGAACATACAATATTTTGACAATATGCCCTGCGGGTGGGAGCCAGGGATGTGGAAATGACAGAGTTTCTTTCAGTAAGAACTTATTTCCATAATATTTAATGAAATACCTTAAATGGGTGACATTAATGTATGTAGCATCCTGTCACTTGACAGAACATAAAGTGAGCTTATACTCATCGCTGCCTGCCTGGCATTGTGCTGCTGTGACTAGCAATGATAAATATATTGAATAAATAACCATTTCTAAAATAGACAGAAATTTTGAGTGAACAATTTGAAAATGTTTTAACATTTTGGAAAAGGTACAAAATATAGGTGTAAGATATGTGAATAATCTGATACGAGCAGAATTGTTCTTAAAATCAAGGAGCTATTTTAATAAATATGTATTCAGGTATTGGTAATAGAGCAAATGTAAGGTTTTTAGCCCTTTCTAAGGACAGGGATTTTTATGTAATGCCTGTTTCCCATGGGAGCTTAACTTTCCAATGTAGCTAAATATCCAATGAACACTTGAATTGTCTTAAGCAGTCTGCCCTACAAATTGTACCACTGACACACCCTGATTCTTGTGTCGGCTATAAATGGCTGCTGAAGTGTAACTGCTCTCGGTTTCAGCATTTTCACGCAGCCACAGATTCTGTCCTAGCATGCATAGCTGTTGGCCTGTTTTCCAGTGTCCAGCACATCACACTGTTATAATCATACACGTGCTTTGGCAACTGCCTCAAAGCTTTGCACTATTGCTCATTCCCTGAGTTAATGAGACTAGTAAGGAATGTAAAGACAGCACTTCGATTTATCAGATTTGCTTATGACAAATGAAAGGCCTCCATTGTCTGCTTGATTGTAACTCATGGGTTGGCTTTTTCTATAGGCTGCTGGCATAAGATACAGAAAATTATGAAGGTGTAAATCATACTCCAAAATGGCCAAAAAACCTTTGTTCTAGACATGGTATTGGCACAAAACTAAAAAATATTGGATTGATTTTCCATAAGTTCAGAGCCCTGGCTTTCCTCTCCTTCTGGCAATGCCAAATTATATCACTAGTATGTTTTTTTTTGCTGTTTGACATGATCTTGTGTTATGATCCCATCTTTCAAATGTCCCATTTAAGCTCTTCTCTGGTTTGCTTTCATTAAATGAGAGGAATTCTAAATCTGGAAGACTGTTTAAAATCCTTTGGACAACCACTTTAACATTAAGGGCGAAAACACAGCCACTCTACAGAAATGGAATATTGGAGGCATTGTGCTGGAATAAAAACAAAACAATTAAGAGAATTCTTAAATAGTGCTTGTTGGCTCCAGTGTGTCAAATTAAATCTGTGCTTCACAAGATAGTAATTTTTCCATTTTTAAATTAATTAAGCCAAGTTTTAACTTGTGTAGCAGAATAAATCTTTTGCTGTGTTTTTCATTTGTTTGGGTAATAAAAAACCTTTGGATTTTTGGTGGTTTATAATAAAAAATTTTCCTTGTGAGGAAATGAATGGTGGGGAGAGGACCTATCACTCAATAAAAAGAATGAAATGAATTTTTAAAAAAAATAATTTGAGGACATTTTCTAAAGTATTAGTTGCTGGTCATGATTAATTTCACATAAACGTGTTCAGTGATGATGTTTTCTTAAATGACTTAAAATACTGATTTAAGAATAGATTTCACCATCAAAATCTTTTATATAACAGGTATAAATACAAATGTTTCATTTTTTGGTTTTATTAACCTTATAAAACTCTGAAGTCTAGAATTTAGGACTCCATTGTTTTAGGTTCCAGAAGTTTACTTAATAGAATAGCTGAGACACCATACTATACTGTTTTTAGTATGACAGTGGCCCACAGTAGGTTTTCAATAAAGCAGTCATGTACATCAAATGAATGAAATCATGGACTCGCTGCACTAATATGTAATACAATCAGGACCTCTCCTAGGGAGGCAGAGTAACTTTGGAAGCAAATTCTGGAAATAAAGCAGCAATAAAAGGGCCAGATGTAGAGTCTGCAGCATCTTTATCCCCAAACTCGTAATTTATGTTGAGGGAAAGAATACAGACCCACAATCATTCTTGCCCATTTCCAAAATCCAAAATGCTCAAAAAAACAGAAAGTATGTTTCTTAATTCACTTGAAGGTAAAACCAGACTTAAGCTGACAGAGTTTATTTATGTTGTTTATTTTTTCCACTTAGTGTAAATACTCTCATATTTTGCTGTAGAAACACTGATGTGTTTGATTATGGGGTCCCGTGTCAGACCCTAGTAGGAGGCTATATGATATACAGTCTATGCACTTTAATACCTTTCTTAAACACATACAATTCTGAGTGCTTAAACATTGCACCCCAACATATGGAAGGTGAGCTCATGACTATGTATAGTTTGTGAATTTTTGGAATACGTTCTGTTTACTTCCTTATTTGTCAATTACCCTCTCTTTTCTGATGCTCAACTTGCAACAAAACTTGCTTGCAAGTTTTCTCTTCTAGAGGGTGAATGCTTCCATCTCTGTTCCTTGATTTACAACACGAACCTCTGCCCATCATCAGCCGCCAGCCCTCATGGTGACTTGGTTCTCTGGGAATGGTACTGTCCATGCAAGGTTAACACGGGAAAGCCTTGGTACCACACACGTGGCCCTCAGGACCACCCTGTATGTAAGCTGGCTCACGGTGGGACCATCAAAGATATCACACCATATGTGTGATCAGTATGTGATTTCTGTACAGTTTTCTCCGTGGAACTGTATTAGAGAGGAACCTGTCATTTGAGCTTTGTTAGTTTCAGGCAAAAACCATCTGGACATCCAAGGAAGAGAATCCAGCTATGTATGTATCCTCGACCAGTGAATGGTCCTCCTGTATCACTGAACAAAGATTATCTGGATAAACTAAACTTTTCCATGAAAGCCAGTCCTGACATTTCTACGCCATGAGGGAAAAACTCTAAGCTGTAATACCCTCACATCTGGCTTTAAGTAATTGATCTAATTGGCCCTGATGGACATTTAATTGGGACAGAGTAGAAGTGAAACTAAAATTTGTTAATTCTGTTCTGCACTAATAGTTTGGGCTATGGAATTTGGGGGCTGATTGGGGTATTTAATGTTCTAAATTTATCCATATAATCACTCTGCCTACCTTTACTAATGGTAGAGTTGCTTGAGACTTGGCAAGCCAGAAAACTGGTAATTCAAAATCCAGCTGTGATAACCCAGACATGTCAGCAAGGATGTTTGTTGGCTTATACTTCTTGCTTCTTCTTGACTCTGGATTTTAGAAGGCCCAGAGAAAACATTAGTCCTATCTGGTTACCCTGATGACTTCTCTCTCCTTCCCTCCTCTACCCTTCTTTCTATACCCATTTCCTCTGCTTCCACCTCTCTGTCTAGTCATGTATCACTGTCACCTTCTGTCCACCTGACTCTGGTTCTATCTGCCTTTTTCCCATCCTGGGAATGTATGAGAAAAGATGGAAATGGAGAGAAATGGGCATTTTTCATCTCTAGTCAGATTTAAAATATTACTGAAATCATTACTTATGCCATTTATAGCCTTATAAAAAGAAAAGCTTTCTAAAAGTAAAAGTAGCAGTGATGACAATTCTTAAATTTCACTTTGAGAACTATGAAACTAGAGACCATTTAGTTTGGATGTTGTGAAAATGAGATGTAACTTGTTCAGTACTTTGAATTCCTTTATTTCAACTAAATTGTAGGGTGCTAAGTAATCCTTTATAATAAAATGAAATCTGCATGTCCATTCACCCTGGAATACATTTTTCCAAATTACCCAGGGTTGAGTTATTTAGAATATTGTAAGGGAAGGTTCTGAAAGTTTCATTTTAGAGGGGTTCCCATGGGAAATTTTCTCATCAAAGTTCTTGCTCTGATATTCTGACTCATGACTATTTGTCCATTCAGGAAACAAATAAATAAATAAAAACTCCAGGGTCTGTAGAAAGTGAGTAAATCTTTCTTTTCTAATGTTTCTGACTGTGTTCTAAATTGTATTGTGAAAATTGGGAAGAAAATCTTTTGGTCTTGCTGAGTGTATTTTCAGTGAGTAGCTAGAAGGTAAGTTGAAAGCCAGTTGGGGTGCAGCAGGTGCACTGGACTCAGTTCCGTAAGTGGCATCCCCTAGAGATGGAGGTGATTCCCAGCTTCTCGCCTTGAAACAAGCAGGAATCATGAGAGGCATACTCTTTGGGAGCTGAGAACTTTGATGTCCTGTGTTCTGTCTGGTTGAGGCTATTTCATTGCCTTCCCTGTCTTTCACCCATGACCCACTTACCAAGGTTTCAGACGCTCCTGATGGTTGCAGTGACCCTAGACCACGGGTTACACACACAAAAGCATACAGGCCCCAAACAAGAGATATAAGTGAGTGAGGTGGGAGCCTGTGGGGGCCTCGGTGCCTGGGGAAGTACAGGTCCCACGTTGTTAGATCCCATTTTTCTTTCTTGACTTTTCAAAGGAAACACAAAATTGAGACAGGTGTTTAGATGCAATTTTGTAATTTTTAAATACCTGTTGTCACAATTCAAGTTTCTTGGGAAACAAAAACATGGAAGCAGGCTAGATCCGGCCTGGGAGCTGCCTGTTGTGACTTCTGCCCCGAATGAAACAAAACCAGGAAGAGACAACTTTAATAGTTCACCTACGTACTCAGTGACTTAATATTTTTGGTTTATTAGGAGTCACAGTAGATCCTAGAGATATTCTAAAACTAAATGCAGAATATATGCAAGAGCGATAGCACCACGGTCTTGGCCAATCTTGATCATTACAGATCACAGGCAGACTGTGGAAGAGGAAAGAGATGTGGATCAGTTCACGTGGTTCAGTGCTCTCCAGCTGTGGACTTGCTGCAGATCATGTGACCACTGGCCTGTAACACATACTCTGCTTTAACGAGGAGGCAGTACCAACATGATGAACTAGCAACCGTGAAGAACCCCCTCCAGACGAGACCACCCAAAGAGAAGCTGATTTAAAGTCTCTGTAATACAAACCATCCCTGCTGGGAAAAGAAAAGTACTTAAGAAACAACTGAAATTTACAATGATTTCAGACCCACTTAGTCTCGGTCTCAAAATAAAGCAATCTCATTTCAAGTGATTTTTCTATAACTTGTGATTGTAACAGAAACATCTAGTTAGGACCTCAACACAAGTATTTTGGAAGATGACTACTATCATCTTACAAAATATCATATGATACCACAGTGAACTGGATCACCCGAGTTTTATGGTTGTGCCTCTGGCTTACCCAGATTTTATAGACATCTACTTGAAACAAAATAAGGGGTTTATTGCTTTTATCTTAACAAATGATTACTGAGGGTTTTTTGGGGAGGGGGTTGTTTGTTTGTTTGTTTTTACTGAATGTTAGAATTGAAAGGTAATTCTGATAATACCTTTCATCAAAACCTTCAAATCTAAGAGGGAAGAGAGAAACATAAGCAACAAGCTAAACATAATATATTTAAGGGTCACGATAACGTTATGCACTCTTCCATCAGCAGCTTCTGTGGCTTCTACTCCAATGCACATGTGGAATCAATCCACATTTCTACATTGCTGTTGTCCTCGTCTGAGACACTACTATCTCTCCTGAACTATTGCCACAATCTCCGGTCTCTTTCTCAAGCTTCCCTTCCTGCCACCACCATACCAATCTAATTCATAGCAACAAGAGCAATTTAAAAAGAACAACAAAGCCCTCTAGGTATGGTTGCTGCCTATCTCTCCAGCTTCATTCTGCAGCACTGCCCCTCTCCATCTGGTCTGTCAGGAGTTACAGAGAGCTAAACACTTTCCTCACACAGAAACCTGATGTTTCCTCTGCCAAGAAACGCTTCCTCACCTTAAATGTCGTCTCCTTAGAAAGGTGTTGGTTGCCTTAACTTCTGCACTTTAAACTTATCTCTATTTTACTTTTAACCTCTATTACAATGTGCACCTATTTTTGTCTGTTTTCTGGATTTTTTGTCTGTCTCCTCCACCAGATTTCATGAAGTCATTATCTTCATTTGCCTTGGCCACTGTTGTATCCTCAAAATCCAGCAGAGCTCTTGGTGTACACAGTCAGCCCTTAGCAAATATTCATTCCAAGAGTCAAGGAATCACAAGGCCCTGTTGAACAAATATGGTGAGCAATTTATCCCACCAAGATCAGAGAAAGGAAAAAGTTGGGTGGTCATTGTATTAATTTCCTAGGGTTGGCCATAAAAAAGTATACCATGAACTGGATGGCTTAAAACAACCAAACTTATTCTTTCACTGTTCTGGAGGCTGGAATTCTGAAATCAAAATGTCTGCAGTGTTAGTTCTTTCTTGGGGACACAGAAGGAAAATCTGTTTCAAGCCTCTCTCCTGTCTTTTGGTGACTGCCGGCAGTTCTCAGTGTTCCTTGGCGAGTGGCAGCATTAATTCCGGTTGTGCCTCCATTGTCACATGGTGTTCTCCCTGTATGTCTGTGTCCATGTTTTTCTCTTCTTATACGGGCACCTGTCATTGGATTATGGTCGATCCTAATCCAATATGAGCTCATTTAAACATGATTACATCTTCAAACTCTATTTTCAAATTAGATCATGTTCGCAGGTACCAGACTTGGACATACCCTTTAGGGGAACACAATTCAACCCATGAGTGTCATCTGTGTCTCAGAGAGTGTAACATTAGAGTAGAATCTTAAAAGGTGAATAAAATTTAGAGTCGAGGGAGAGCTGGGCAGGTCTGCAGTTAGAGGAATAAGCAGGACAATGCATTTAGCATAAGAAAGATATCAGAATTAGCTGGGAAGGGCAGACTTAAATTCTCTAAGGAGGAGTCTTGATTTTATCCTATTTCTTAGTCTGTTTGGGCTGCCATAACAATATACCATAGACTGAGTGGCTTAAACAATAGAAATTCGTTTTCTCATAGTTCTGAAGACTAGAAGTACAAGATCAAGGTGCTAGCAAGGTTGGTGTCTAAGAAGAGCTCTCCTCTTGGGTTGCAGGTGACCCCTTTCTCTCTGTGTCCTCACATAGTGGAGAGAAAGATCTGTAGTGTCTCTCTTCTTACTAGGGCAACAGCCCTATCGTAGTAGGGCCCTACTCTTATGACCTCATTAACCATTAGCACCCCCACATAGGCCCTATTTCTAAATACAGTCACATTGGAGCTTAGAATTTCACTTCTAAGAATAGCAAATTATATTATTAATGAAGCAGGGAAATAGGAGATTTCCTTGACACATTTCGCTATAGGGCTTGGCAATGTCACTTGGGGGAATGACAGAGAAGAAGGGATTCAGAATAGATTGGCGAACCTGGTGACAGTTTGTGTTAAACTTGCCTTCATTCACCTATATTGCTGTGGTGTGGTTAGTTAAAGCAGGCCTGTTTATGCATGTCAGAATTTCTCTGTTCTCCATTTTACAGAACTGAGCCTTTATCCCAATTTTCCTGACTCTGATTTTTAAAAATTTCCTGACTCTAGTTTTCTCTATTATAAAAGTTCTTTCCAAAACTTTGGCCTGCTTGGCTGGTTCCCATACCCCCAACAAATCCTCTCAGCCACCTCTTCTGGAAGATTGGGATCTGTCCCTCAACTGCCAAACCCATTTCAGGACCTATTGTGAATTGATTACCCCTTGCTTAATTCTCTTTTAAATAGTTGATGTATGGACCCCACTGCTTACATTACATTTGTATTTCTTGGTCCTAGCATTTGCTTGTATCAACGCTGGCCTTTTTAAACTATCTGGACTTTCGACTATCTGGCTGCTCCCGTCAGAGCAAGCTCACTGCCAAGTTAGTCTCTTCCAACTTGCTTCCTGCCCGTCCTCAGCTTTCTCCCAACTGGCCTTCATTTCTGACATCTTGGCCTGTCTTTTCTTCCAAACTTTTCTCAGTGATGGAACTTTCTAACGTAGGCAGCTAGGTAAATGAAGGATCAGTTAAGACAACCAATCTTCTCCCTCTTTTGCCCTATTAAATTCATTGCCTCAGCATTTTTTTCAATGTTTCTGCATCATAGTAAATATTTGTTTTTTTGGAATCAGTGTAATTTTTATAACCTTTGGACTTAGATTGCTTTACAGATATAGAACAGTTTCTTCTAAATATGAAAAGCCTAAACTCAATGTTTTGCCCTATAAGGTTCTCCACTGACTGACCAGTAATTCCAAACCTGAACCTCATTCAGTGCAGGGCAGGGACCCTCCCCCTGCCCTGGTGAGCAAAGTTCTCAGGAACACGGGGAGGGTGCATCTCCCTCCACGCTGCTGGAGTTCAGCCCCTGTTATCCATCACTGTGTACTCAGGGGCTTTCCTGGGCGTACTTTTGTTTTTAAGTATCAGTTTAAGGCTTTAGAGAACTAAGAATTTCTCCAGGGAATGTTTAGGAAGCCTTCCATTAGAGTTTTTATTGGTTATACTCCCATAGACAGCCTAAAGATTATAATGTGTAAAATAATGACTTAACATACCATAATATGTAAACAGAATTTTATATTATACTTCATACAAATAGTTTTTGTTGGTTCAAATGCATATACACATATATTCTGTATATTGTATCTTATAAACAACTTAATGTATATTTAATTTGAAAAATAATTTGCATTTTAACCCATATATCAAACTATCTGAAGATGAATTTTGTGTATTTATCTTAAGAAGTAGAAAGTAAAAATTTATCTTGGAAGGATAAAATTCTGGAGGGGGGAAAAACAATCTTTTACAGAAGGATAGATTGAATTACATGCCAAAAGTACTCAGAGAGAACAAGTTCAGTTGTTTCAAAAGTATCAAATATCATAATGTAATTTTCAAATTTGAATACTATTAACATTAGCTTCTCAATTTTTATGTGGCTTGTTGATATTAGTGAGCAGTGCCAAATGGCTCCTAAAACCAACTTATTTTTTTCCATTTAAGTCGTGCTTTCCAAAATCTGTAAAGTTATTCTACTCCACTCTTCTTAGATATATTTATATTTAAATATAAAGTTTATATTTATATTTAATATAAATATAAATATCTTTAAGTGATATTAAATATTAGATTGAATAGATTTTCTTATGGAGGAAAATACATAGACAGTATAAAATATTCAATTTATAGATGCTATTTTAAAAGACTAGTTTTTATCTTACAAAAATAAAGGAAAATTATAATCTCAGATTAGACATCCTGACTGCACACAGCCCAAGGTAAGTGCGTTTCTAGTGAGTTGGCAATTTCCAAGATGGTTACTCATGTTTGCTATTTGTGAAATACAATATGGCCCATTAAGACTTTGGTACCGCGGTTGACAAGCGTTTTTTTCTTCTGAGACTCTACTGCATCCAGTCTTGTACTACCTGTCATTATTAGGCTTTAGAAGCTTAACCTGATGTGTACTCTTTGAAATATAAAAATGGCCATTACATTACAAAATGATGCACCATAGATCATTTTTTGTTTTAATTTTTATTGTATTTTTTTCACTGACCATTTAGTCTCCTTAAGCGCCCCCTCCGACTCCCACAATCACCACAGTGTTGTCCATGTCCATGAGTCCTTTTTCCTTTGTGCTCGATCCCTCCACCTGCTCCCCTCTCCTACCACCTTAGTTATCAACCTGCTCTCTACCTATGAGTCTGTCTCTATTTTGCTTATTAGTTCAGTTTGTTCATTAGATTCCACATATGAGTGAAATCATATGGTATTCATCTTCATCTGACTGGTTTATTCACTTAGCATAATGTTCTCCAGGTCCACCCATTCTGTCACAAAAGTTAAAATATTCCTTTTAAATGGAAAACTTTTTTTTATATATATATGGCTCCACCCCCAGCTGGGCCAGGCTCTGGTCTGCCTTTGAGGGGACTATATTTGTAATCGCTCATTTGTCATTCATCTTTCAGGGGTTCTTGTCACAAATCAGAATAGTGCAGGCCTGAACTTCCTCTGATATATCTTCTGTACACCAAGCAGCTTTGGTCAAAGAACCAGGAGTTTTCATAGACTTTTTCTTTACATAGTAGGCTGACTGACAGAGGTCCCTAGAATATGGAGCTAAGATGAGTCTGTCTCTACTCAGAACATGTGCTGGAGCCTCATATCCTAAGAGCTCCTGAAATCTTGCATCCAATCCTTGAATAGATACAATTAAATCCTCTCAATTTTACCTCTGTATCTCAGAATCCATCTGCTTGTCTCCATCCCCACTGCTACCACCCCAGTTCTGGTCACTAACATCTCCTGCTTATGTTACTGCCAAAGCTTCCTATTGTTACCTTGGCTTCAGCCTCACCTCCCAGAAGTCTATTGTCTATATTTCAGTGTTGCTGAAAAGCAAATACTTCCAATGTTTTTTTTTGCCACCAGGATGAAGTCCAAACCCCTCAACATGGCATGCATTTTACCCCTCTCTACCTTTAGCTCTCACTTTCACGCTTTTGATTTCTTGTATTTCCTTGTGTTATTACCTCATCGTAACGCTTTGCATGTGCTGGCCTTGGCCTGCAAAGCTGTTCTCCTCTGCTCTCCCCCCGCCTCTTCCATGACCTTCCCCTCCTCCTCCCTGACAAACCATCTTACCTTCTTAATTGAGCTCATCAATTTACTATAAACCTTGATGTCATTCTGGAAATCTTCTCTTAACTCCCCAAAATGAGTTAGCTACTATGCTTATAGGCTCCCAAAAGACTTAACACTCTGTGTGTAATGGCTTATTTATTTGTTACCTTCCCAACTAGACTGTCAGCTCCTTGAAGACAAGCACCATGTGCTATTCATTATTGCATCTTCAGCATCTATGATTTTGCCCAACACATAGGTATTTGTTTTATATTTGCTAAATGAACATTGTCTTTTGTCCATTTACCTCTTACTCCTGATTTCATTTGTATATTTCATTGGCTCCTGGACATTAGGGCTTCTCTCCTGCATGCTACCTTGTGATTGCCACCATTCAGTCTGGTGTTTGGCTTTTCTTCCTTTGACCCTGGAATTTGTCTCTTTATATCAGCTCTCTGGCCATCTCTGTTTTTATTGCTTTGGAAAACTACACTTACTGTGACATTGTCTGCCCAGCTGATGTCCCTCCTGAGCCTGCATCTGTAAGAGGGTGGGAGGATGGGAATAGATACTGTCTTCCCAATTATCTGTAACCATAGTGGCTCTATGCAAAAGTGAAAAATGTTGGCTTTCTTTTTGACAGCTAGAGAACTACTCTGGAGCCTCAAACTGTCATCTGAATTCATCACAATGCAGTCACGTTTTCCTAACTCGGTGACTAAGAGTGGTGCCTCTGCTAAAATAGTCTTGTCTCTGCTCCTCTCAGCCTATTCACTATGAGCCTCCGGTCTCTAATTAGCTACTTCCTCTAAGACCTAAGCTTTCCTTTTCTTCACCTGAATCTGCTTTCTGCAAGTCTTAGCAAGATTCAGGGAGAAATACCTTAATTATTGCCTCCTCAACAGATTCTATCTTCTTTTTTTCCTATTTCCAAGTTTTAACACAAAGGATAAAGACAAAAATTCTCCCCCTAAATCTTTTCAAACCTCTGAGATTCTTCTCCAAAGAAAAGAGAGTGACTAAATTAGTTTCTTGGTTCCATTTTCTCCTCTTCTCTGCCCCTTGTTCTGTGTTTTGTCCTCTTGAGAGTGACTTTATTTAATTTTTCATATACCTGTCAGTCATTTGTATGTTTTCTTATGAGAACTGTCTATTCAAATCCTTTGCCCATTTTTAAAATTAGATTGTTTTTGTCTGTTCTTTTTTTTCCTATTGAGTTGAAGGAGTTCCTTATATATTTTGGATAATAATTCCTTATCAGACATAGAGTTGCAATTATTTTCTCCGATTTTGTAGGCTGCCTTTTCACTCTCTTGTTTCCTTTGCTGTGTGGAAATTTTTTAGTTTGATATAATCTCACTTGTCTATTTCTGCTTTTGTTATCTGAGTGTTTGGTGTCATATCCTGGAAATCATTGCCAAGACCTATGCCACTTTCCTCTTTTTCTTCTAGGAATTTTTAATTTTAGGTCTCACACTTAAGTTTTTAATCCATTTTGATTTTTGTGAATTCTCAAAAAATAAAAAATAGAAATGCCACATGATCCAGCAATCCTACTTCTGCATATTTATCCAAAATGACTTATATCAGGATGTTGAAGAGATACTTTCACTCCCATGTTCATTGCTGTATTATTCACAACAGCCCAGATGTAGAAACAACCTAAAAGTCCATTGGTGGATGAATGGATAAAGAAAACATGGATGCTGCCCACCTTGGAGTGTCCCAGGATTCAGGAAGGAGATAAGGAAGAGCAGGAAATTAAAACCTTATTTGAAGGGATAATGAGGAAGGCTTCCCTAATTTAGTGACAGAGGTGGACGTGCAGGTCAAGGAGGCATGGAGAGCCCCCGGCAGGCTGCACCCAGAGATGACCACACTGGGACATGTCATAAATAAGGTGTGGGGGTTGAAGATAAAGAGAGAATCTTGGAAGCGGTGAGAGAAAGGCAGAGTTGTGGACAGGGGAGTTCCCATAGGACTATCTGCTGATTGCTCAAGGGAGGCTTTGCAGGCAAGAAGAGACTCACAGGAGGGATTCAGAGTGATGAAAGGCAGGGACCTACAACCAAGATTGCTCTGTCTAATGAGGATATCATTTGGAGTTGAGGGGCAGAGGGTACTTCCCAGACAAGGTAGAGCTAGGGGAGTTTGCCATCACCAAGCCCTTATTGTATGCAATGTTAAAGGGTCTTATTTTGGAGGAAGAAGATCAAGAGTATGAACATCAGAATGGCAGTGGAATGGTGGCGACTTACAACCATCAACAACTGAATCTAAAAACAAAGGCAAAAACAGACTGGGCAAACAACTAGAGCAGGAACAAAGTCATAGATATAGAGATCATTTGGACAGTTGTCAGCTGGAGAGGAAAGAGGGGAGAATGGGGGAAGGGGTATAGGGATTTGGAGGCATGGTTGGGTGGGTGCAGGGTGGACAGGAAGATGTGTGAAATAGTCCAGAGCAAACTCAATTAACTTTTTCATAATAGCAGTTCCACTGGTTTGCAAAGTAATGGGTATAACACTAGTGGAGAGGACTTTGCTGGACCAGAGCAACCTTGTGGTTAGGAGGAAGGAAATGGCCAGAGACAGAGAGCAGTGCTTGTCCAGTAGCAAAAATGCAATCCATACATGTAACCTAAAAGTTTCACCTGTATATTTAAAACAAACAGGTGGAATTAATTTAAATAATGTATTTTCTTTAACCAAATGCATTCAAAATGTTTTCATTTCAACATGTAATCAATGATATATTATAAATAAAAGACTTTCCTTTGATGCTAAATCTTTGAAATTCTGTATGTCACAGTTAGAGCCCATCTTGGTTCTGACTAGACACATTGAGTGGTCAAAAGCCACATGAAGCTACTGGCTATCCCACTGGACAGCATGAATCCAAAGCCTGAAGAAGGTGACTGTCTCAGAGTGACTGCGAGATGCACACTGAGGACCAGGCGCCCCCACTGTGTCCCTCACCATGACACTCATCAAATTTTCCTGATTAGATGCCAACTATGGGGAAAATTAATAACTCTGGACATTTTTAATATGAGTGAGATTAAGTTGCTTTCACTTCAGAGAATGGGAACCTAAAGTACAGATTAAGTTTAGGTATGAATGAATTAAAAATTTGTGTTTCTTGCTCTCTCAAGTTTGTGGGCTAAGTTTCCTACCTGTTGCACTTACCTCACTGAGTGGTTTTCATTATTAAATGGGAAATTTTATACAAAGACAATGGTACAATACATGACACTTTGAAGGTCAATACCTTCCCCTTTCTTCAGTTAATTCAGCATCAAAACAGGCCAAGGCTATAGGTATTATCTCTTTTAAGATCAACAAACTCTCACAGAGGGATGTCTGAAGATTGCAGGATGTGGTCACCAGAGTCAATAAGTGAGAAAATATAAATAAATAAATGCCACTTATTTTCACAAGGATGACTAAATTGTATGACATTCTGAGATCCTATAATATCCACATCATTTATGAAAACCAGAACTCAGAATTGGAAACACATGGATACTAAAGAGCTTGTTAAGTATAGATATATACACTGGTCTATTCATTCATAAATAGACTAAACAAAAATGCTGGAAAATATATTTTAAGTGTTTAAATTGTTTTAAAAGTGAGAAAAGCATGCTAAACACAGGAAACATCAAGTATTGTGTTTTTTTCCCCCCACTATTTGTTGAGACACATGCTGATTTTGTTGTTGTTTAGGTCAAGTTCGACTGGACCCCTGCCATGTTGTAGGCAGGATCCAGGCCTGACGAGTAGGAAATGATGCTAGAGGCAGAGGCTAAGAAGAGAGTTCACGTAAGTGATGTTGGCCATACATGTAAGGAGCTGGGTGGAAGAAGGCAATTATCCATGGTTATGGAGGAACTACCTGATGGAAATATCACATGGAAAGAAAAGGATGAGGATTTAGGGGGGAAGATTCAGATCTTTGTATAATATTGTATAGCAATGAAATCCAGGTAACTATTGCCTGAAGACAGGTTATAGTTAGAACACAGCTATAATTGCTGTAATAAAGACTCAAAATAGCAGTGGTATAAACAATATAAAAATCGATTTCTCTCTTATGGAACTACTTAAGAGTAAGCAGCCCAGAGCAGACATGATGGCTTGTCAGTGCCAGAAATCTGTATCCTTCTGGTTAGCTCATAGCAGTACCACAATTAGACCAGGGCAAGGATGGCCCTTGGCCTTATCTTTGAGAATCCTACTCTGGCCCTTGTTGAGATGTGTGCCCTGTCCACAAACCAGAAGTCTCTAGGACTAAAGAGGTGTGCCTACTTGGAGCCTCTGTTCTCTCCCCCATGGTGTAGACCATGTGTTAGGAACTCAGGATCCAGAACGCCCTGCTCAAGTGGCCCCAACCTTCGTTCCACAGATTGAGCCTGACTTTCCAGTGTGGTCTGTGCTGCTGATCTGTACTCCCATAGGGTCAAGGCAAGGAGTGGCCAAGTGGCAGCTGTTAGTGGGAACTTAGACGTGACCCAGGATGTATACATCTGGCATGAAATCCATTCTAATGCACAGTAGAACCACAGCTGGGTGGCAGCAGTCCTAGGTCAGGATAAAATGGTTATTTGCTTCTGACCTCACCACATTGCTAAAAAAAAAATGCAAGAATTTTATACTCAAACTTGGCACACAGGGTCATTTAATGGTACACTTGTCAAGCTAGGAGCTTAGAACATATTCTATTTAATAGTTTTCAGGCTGATGCATAACTTTTCAATATGGATGCCCATGGTATTCAGTTTTCCATCTGAATGCCAATCCCAGTCCCTGCAAAGGTAGTGGTGGGCCTGCTGTGATTCCATGATTCCAACATAGGGCTGATACTACATGGGCCACAATTGCTTCTTTAGCTTCACCCATTACATCTGTATTTCAGCCAGCAGGAGAGGAAAAGGAGAGAGGAGGAGATAACTCTTTCTTTAGGAGACAATCAAAGGGGAAAAATCTCCAAAACATATTACTTCTGCTCACCTGCCTTTGGCCAGAACTTTTGGACATATTGGACATGTAGAATTTTACTGGGCATCTCACACTCTTAGCTAAAAGCTCTGTAAGTGAGGGAGAAGAGGAGAAAGGCTACTGGGAACAAGTAGCAGCCTAAGGCATTTCTCCCATTCCCAAATTAGTTAATCCTCAAGTCGCATTCAGTTACAGAATCAACTTCAGAGTCCAGAGACTTGGGATAATATGTGGTCCTCTCCATTGGGTTAATGTAGCTTGTTGTGGTCCAGGGATCTGACAACTAAAATTATTTGTCTTTTCCCCCCACACCCAAACTCAGTTGAAAGTGGAGAGGAGGAATGTGATATCCACGTTTTAAATGCTTGGTCAGAACAGGGGAAAATGGGTAACTCTAGAGCAATCACTAGCTTTTTAGCAACCACCAGATCTTGCTTAGGTGGATATTGAAAAAACCTTCCAGTCTGGCAACTTGGTTAGTCCTTGATTAGTTTATTTAAAAGCCTCTGAGTCTACTCTTTGAGGAAATTTCTTCTTCATTGAGCTGGAAGTTGCCTGGCTTTGCCCCTGGAACAGTCCCCTCACCCATCACTCACAGGTAACTGCAGGTGCGCACTGGAACATTGCTGCCCGTGGAAGAGGTACTCCTGTGTTGATCTGTGGGCTGAGCTAACACAGACTTTTTCAGGCTATACATGTGGTTTCTTTAGCAATACATATCCCTCAAAATTTCAGTAAGCTTCTCATCTTTTGGCTTCAAGCAGGTTTCATAAATAAGTAGCCCCAGATACTGTCTTGTCAGACACCTTACATCTGAGAAGCTTCTTTTTTAAATTATTTACTGGAATTGTGCCTTTACCTATTCTTCCCATGTTATTAGTGACTTCCTTGAAGCCACCCAAAATAACAGAGTTGACTACAACATTAATCTGATCATTGTGGGCTGCAGTCACTGACTTATGTGGATGTGCTTGAGGGAAGCCTGGTGGGGGAGACACAGTTTTAGGTCCTATGAGATCTTTACCTTTAGAGCCATTTATTAGCCCTGTTTTCATTTTGGATACAGAAGTAATACGCTTTTTCAATGATGCCCAATTCTAAATTACTAGTCACATTATCTCTTTAGGTGGAAGGCTACACATAGAGAACAACTTTCTTAAATTTATGTGATCATTTCTATCTATAATCACAAATGTTCTAGTTTTAGCTTGAGTCCCTCTTTTTTCTAGGTCTTTGCTAAAAGTCTCCATGGACAGCCTATATACACCAGCACTCAGAGTGTTTCAACAAGTTTCTAGGCTCACAGGCTATGTTTATATGTGTTTTGTCTTCTAAGGCATCAGAGGTATCCATTTTCATATATGTATTTCCAAAAACTATCAAGTCACCAACTGTCTCGTTTCTTAATATCTGTGTTTTAGCCCTGGCTGGCGTAGCTCAGTGGATTGAGTGCAGGCTGCGAACCAAAGCATCGCAGGTTCGATTCCCAGTCAGGGCACATACCTGGGTTGCAGGCCATGGCCCCCAGCAACCACACATTGATGTTTCTCTCTCTCCCTTTCTTCCTCCCTTCCCTCTCTAAAAAATAAATAAATAAAATCTTTAAAAAAATCTGTGTTTCTTCCACCTGCTGCTCAACTCTTAAGTCAGTGTCACATATATTATGGCAACCGCAATTCTGGTATCAAATTCTAAATTAACTAGTTATTGTAATAGAATTCTAAAATAAGAATAGTTTAAACGAGACCGTTTATTTCTATAGCAGTCCAGGTAAAAGCAGCCCGGAGCAGGTAATGCAGCTCTGACAGTTTCCACTTCGTGGTTCAAAATGGCCTTCCAGCTCCAGTCCTTGGGATCATGTTCTGGCCACTGGGAAGGGGAACTGAAGGAGAGAACACACACTGCTTTATCTTAAAAGCATGACTGGGGAGGTCTGCATCACTTCTATCCAGACCACACTCACCAGATTGTACTGATATGACCATACCTCACTGAGGTCTTTTTCTGGGCTGTCATAATCCCAGTTAAAAATGGTGGTACCATGGGGAAAAAAGAGTGAATACATATCAGGAGAAGACTAGTAGTATCTGCCAGAATGAGCCACCGTAGGTATAGATGGGAGGTGTAAGGAAGAGGGCACTGCCACTCATCTGCTTTACAGACATCGGTGACTTTCACATTCACTGAGGAGCTAACTATTCCCTCCTTTCCCAGGCTGAATTTAAATGATGCTTATGGACTCCAAAGTGGCAGGGCATTTTTTGAACAACTTGTTTTATTTGGCAGAAACAATTGGCTTATAGGAAAGATCAGCATGTATTTCTTGGTCTTGGAGAATATTTGAAATTATAAGAGTCCAAAGAATGTCTCCCGAGTAAGCATTTGTTTATTAATCTTCCTTGTAGACTTGCTTTCAAGAAAAGCTCTCTTCTCATCTTTTCATTCTACAGTGGTATTTCCCTGAATCCACACAGGAAGTACATACCATCTGCAACTAGATTCAAGTCTCCTGGACTGCAGTCAAAACTATAGTGGCAATTTCCCCCCAGGCATATACTACTAGACCTAACAAGGGCAAGGGGAGTCCCAACTATTCTTCAGACCGTATCAGATTTTTCACATTGCAGGTTAAATGGTAGTGTTCAAGGTCTTTAATAATTTCACTGTGAATAAAACCAAGTCCAACTACTGACTCAATTTTAATACAAGGTAGTGGTAAGTGTACAATCCTTGAGTCAGACAGATTGTGTTTCAAACTGGGCTCTGAGATATATATGTGCCATTTTCTTATATGTAGGGGAGGAGACAAAATTTTCCTTCTCTCTTAAACTTTCACATTTATGATCTCATCTTCAACTATTAGTTTTATATATAACAGATAAATATGTGTATATATGTGTATATGTGTGTATATATATGTATATGTGTGTGCGTTTTGGAATTCAAAGGGATCTCTTGAGTGAATTCTCAAGGAATTCATCAAGGAATGAATAATTCCTTTGAATTATCAAGGAATGAAGATAATCAGCCTTTTTTTTTTTTTTTTTTGCATGGGGGCTAATCAAAGCCATGCTCTTGCATGACTCAGGGGGATCTTAAGACCAGGTAAGTCCAGGACACTAGCCCCTATTTCCTCTGCTTCTGGGTACAACTTCTCCACTAGTTCCAAAGGACCCCAGATAGTTTTGTTGTAATTCAAAAATTATTTTCTTACTTTAAGACCGTGTTTCAGACAATGTTCCATAACAACAAAGAACTGCTGCAAGGGGGCATAGTCAGAATTCAAAGTGTGGCCAAAGCTTAGAGCAGATTCAATGTGTCCTTTGATACTCAGTTTAGCCATGTTTAACAAGTTTGCTTGCTGTACAGCTCTACAGCTGTGGGGTCTTTTGTAGCCATGGCGGCGGGTATGTATATATGTGTGTATATATGTACACATATATATACACACACATGTATGTACATGTATATATATATAGAGAGAGCACTCTGTTCCCTTTCCTAAGCTTCTTTCCCTGTATTTCCAATCACATTGACAGTTAGGGATAATAATTGAACTTAGTAGGCCTGTAGGTAGTTAAATGACACGGCATGTAAAATTGCATAGAACAGTGCCTAATAGTCAAATGGTAACTATGATTATTGTGCTTGTATATTATGAACAAATCAGTAAAATATCACCTTCATAAGAAATAGTACAGATGTATATGTGATGTTATAATAGAAATTGTTCAAATCAACACAGAGGTATACCAGACATTTTTCTGTAAAAAGGACGTATGATTGAGAAATACTTCTCTGTCTGGCCTAGAATATCACCCTTCTCTTTCACCATACTCTTCATATAATAACTATTTACTAAATATTTGGTATTTATTAAAATGAATTTACTAATGTACAGATTTTAATAAGTCAATCTTAAAACTTTCTACTATTAATATGTTAATGTATTAATACATTAATATTAATAACATTAATAGCCATATCCCAGGCATCATTACAAGCATGTCATATATTATCTCATTTACTCTTCAAAATTACATGTTTTGGCAGGTTTTGTCTGTACTTTAAAGGTAAACACACTGGTGCACAGATAAGTCAGCTGACTTACATAGAACCATATGGTGAGTAACTGGGAGGTGCAATAAGAGAACTCAGGTCAGTTGGCTCCAAAATCTATTATTTTAACCAAAATTGTGTACCAAAAAAATTTAAAGGTTTGTATGAAAACAGCAGAATGGCTACATAATAGTGGTATTTACACCAGTGACACTATCTCAGCACTTGACCCTCTGGGCCAGCCGGAAGGCAGGTATCTGTGATCTTGCTCTCTCGGACAGAGCAGGCATGCAAAAGGAAATTCCCCAGCAGTGAGAAATGACAGTCAAAACCGTCAAATACACCTTACTGATATTTTTGGTTTTGCATTTTATTTTCAATTTTGTTCTGATCTAAAGTGAGGGAACAAAAGAGGAAAAAATGATTCAAAGGAAGAGATAGTTCCACTACCCATCATTCTTTCATTCCCAGAGTCAATCCTCCAGAGAAAATGCTTTCCAGTCCATCTTTCTGTGACTAACATATGCGCAGATGTGGCCAGGCATCAGAACAATCAAATGCCCAGGAGAGAGACCGAGAACAATAAAAAGGCAGTTACAGTGTCTCGGTAGACCAAAGGAAATTTGCAGTTAACATTTTTAGCTGCAATTTAAGAAGGCTATTATAAAAATGGTATTAGACCCTTTGGAGGAAGCATTTGTATTAGTTTAAAATATTCAGAAATGGTAGCCTGGATAGAGTCAACGACGAGGCAATGTTTTAGTTTTCTGTTGCTGTAACAAATTGCCAGAAACTCGGCTGCCTGAGACAATAGGCATTCATTATCTCACAGCTCCGACAGGCCGGACAGCTGGGCTCTCTTCTCAGTGTCTCTCCGACTGCCATCCAGGTGTGGCCCCAAGTGGCGATCTCATCTGGGGCTCAGCTCCTCTCCCAAGCTCCCGCAATTTTTTTGGTAGAATTCAATTCTTTTGTCATTGTAGCATCGAGGCCCTCAGTTTCCAGAGGTCACTCACATAAAAGTCTTTAAAAATGTGAACTACCTTACAGGGACAGAAAGCACATCAGTGACTCCCCAGGGAAGAAAAAGCTGGACTACAAAGGGGTGAGAAAACATTTCGAGCGTCGTGGATTTGTTCATAATCTTGGCTGTGGTGATGGCTTGACAGGTGTATTCGAATGTTGAAATTCATCAAACCGTATACTTTAAATAGGTGCAGTATATTATATGTCAATTACAATAAGTGCAACATAAGGGTGACCAGTGTGCAACCTGCACTGGAGTCTTCTCCTGCTGAAGAACTGAGACACCCCTAGCTTGTCTCAGTCGAAACAAACTTATCATGAGAAAGACCTTTCCCTGGCCAAGTCTTTTGTGCTTGTGCTCCTACTGCATTAGACACTCAGGATATGCACATTATCTTATGAAATTGTCACAATAACTGCAATATAATAACTTGGAGTGGTTCAGGTCACTGTTGCCATAAAATAAATGCTTTGAGATACCACACACAAAAAACTTTCACAGCCATTTGGCCCAAGTAGAGACCAACCCTGTTGTAAGAGATGCCACCCACAGCAGGGGCCTCTGACCTCTGACACATGGAATGCAGCCAGAGCAGTGATAGTGAAGGGGTGCCACATGCACCCTAGAAAGTAACCACATCAGTCAACGTGCTGGGGACCAGGCAATATATGGTGTCACATCTTAGCACATCTTTCTCTTTTCAGAATGCACTTTTCTTATAAACCTAGGCACAGATTTGTTAGAAAATATGATATAGTAATGAATTATTTTCTCATAAACAAATGTAGATACATAGAATTTTGTACACACCTCCTGGTTTAGACATGGTCCCCTACAAAATAGTTCTTACACTGCCAGACACTGGGAATGTGTCTGCTTTTGTCATTGTATTTTGAATATTGGTTTACATGTTTGATCACTTTCAGTATGCTGAACTCTTAGAAGATGGGGGCCATTTCTTATTTAGGTTTTATCTCCTGATCACTTAATAAATATTTGCTGAATGCATTGATTCCTTGAGGTTCAGCTACTTGAGGCTCAATTTGTTACCAGTTATAAATATTTAAGAGCAAATCAAAAGACTTTGCACAGAGAGTCTTTTCAACAAATGTTGAATGAATGCTACAACATTTTAGCCACCTAAAGGCATGGTGCTTACTTTGTAATGTAAAAGGTATTTTTCATGTATTAATTTTGTGAATAAGCCACACACACACACACACACACACACACACACATGCACACACACTCTAACTAGAACTGGACAGTATAATAAAGCCAATAAAATACCCAGTAGTGCATATGGGGTGAGCAAAAGTAGTTTTCCAGTTGTGAGTACAGAAATACAGTTTATTCTTGTGTTGTTATTTATTAATTACTGCATTATTTTCCATACAAATGATTGTACACCTACTTTTGCCCCACCCTGTATACAACATGACATCAGTATATATTTAATATGTTGATGCTCTGGGGCTGTGGTTACAGCTCCTGTCTGAGGATAAGGAAGTATTAACCATCCGGCATCTCTGTCATTCTGAAGACAGTCAGCAAGAATTTATGATGGATCTTTCTAGGCTTGCTGTAACATTTCTTTGAGTTGGTGCTTCTACCTTCCTGATACCATGATAGCATGGCCCTCACTTCAAGCTGACATAAGAAGGACAGAAAAGGAAGACAGAGGATATACTAGCTTTTTTTATTTCTTTTTTTTGGTGACAAACTTAATGGCTTAAAACGTAAACTTATCACCTCACAGTTACCTGAGTACAGGGTAGCTGAGTCTTGAAGGCTGAAATCATGGTGTCATCTAGACTGTCCTCATCTGGAGGCTCAACTAGGAAAATATTTGTTTTCAAGCCTCCTCAGAAAGTTTTCAAAATTTGTTTCCATGTGGTTGTAGCATTGAGGTCCCCATTGCCTTGCTTACTGTTCTTCCAGAACTGCTTTTGGCTGCTAGAGGCCATTCTGAGGTGCTTACCACGGGTCCCTGCCACTGACCCGCTCGCACTTCCTACTGCTGTGCCTTTGGGAAGGCACGACCCAGATCCTTTTAAGTACTAACCTCATCCAGGTGACTCTCTTTTGCAGAACTTGAAGTCAACTAATTAAAAACTCCTAATGTAACTTATCCTTCACATTCACCGGTTCTCCCATTTAAAGGGAGGGTATTACGAAAGGGTCAGGAATCTTGGGGGCCATCAGATAACTTTGTCTATGATAAAGAATATTATGGGAGGTGTCTCTGAAGCTCCAGAACTGCAGTGAGAGGGTTGTCTGAGATGGGAAGGTAAGAATCTCATTTTCACTGCTGTCCTACTCTGGTGAAATCATTGGACAAGAGCAGAGCATGGTAGGGGAGTTCCTGGGAGGGTGTGATGCAAGCTCTCTGAAGTTTGTGGGTATATATAAAAATCACTCTCGGTGCCAGCATATTTTCTGCAAAGGCAGATTTGATGGAATATTTGGCAGCACAGAGGCAATAACAGATGGTGGTGTGGTTTGTGTTAGAAGAGGATAGAGTCACCCCATTTTAGCTCCCCAAGTCTCCCCGGGGGTTAGGGAGATGTCTCACTCTGAGGGACATTGGAACATGGACTTCTTGAGAGAGATTAAAGGGACGCAAGGCTGCCCCTCCTTGAGGGCCCTCCGTAGCTGAGGAGGCTGAGAGCTGAAACCCTTCCCAAGAGAGCCATGCACAGAATCTCCATGGAGACAGTTACATCGGAAGAGCTTATAGAATCTGACCTGAGCCTGACTGGGCTCTTGGTTTCCTCCCTACAGCCAGCAGGGGACCACTTATCCCAAAAGATCTCTATCTCTCCCATTTCCCTTCTCATCTCTCAAATTGGGGGAACTGAGATTTGAATTAGAAAAGGGAAGGAAGTAATCAGAATCAGACCATTCCTTCTCCCCACTCCAAATCTTTCAAGCCACAAACCCAGCCTACTGGACAGAGGGAGGAAGTATGGGTAGGAAGGGGAGCAGATGAGATTTAAGCTAATATGAGATGAGAGACTTAAAGAGACCTGGACTTTAGGGAAAGATATGGCACATATCCAAGATGTCCTTAAGAAGCAAGAAAGTGACATTTCACAGAGCATGACTGAAAACAGTCACTGAAGAAAAATAAAAATATCTCATGTTTATAAGCCACATTGAGGCTACTCAATAAAACAATTACACATATATTTAACCCCACCCCCAGCTTCCAAATTTTTAAAGTTCAAAACAAATGTTTTCCTCAGGGCTTCCAATTTTCCAGAAAACAAATGATACCACTAATTCACATGGTAGAGTGAATTAGATCCGGACTTACTTCCCCAGAGCAGGTTCTGAGGAGGAAGGCCATGATGAACTCAGCACACAGGATGAATTCACGGGATGGTGAAGAAAGGATGCCACTAAAATCGCCAACCAGGGGAAACCCTGAAAAAGCATTTCCGGGTGGAAAGAAGACAGTTTGAAACATTTGCTTATTGTTAGCAGGACATTAAAATGAGGTCCTAATATTTGTTTCTGAACACAGCTTTTATCTTAGGTTATTCTTAGCATGTTAAAATAATGTGATGATACATGTGAAAATACAAAAGTATTTCATGAGCACTCAAAGAGGTCAAGAAACCATGGCAACACAGCAGATTTTGTACATCTCCCTCTAAAATAAGGTGACTCATTATGAGGTGAAAAAAGTGGTCCTTAGGATTCTCAGTCATCTGAATATAATTGTAATGACTGTAAATAGTGTCTATAAAACTTAATGATAAAAGATAAATCTACTAATTTTTACTCTTGCATTGCTGGTTCAACTGACCACCCACTCCACTTTGAATTCTCAGGTATACAGTAAACTCAGTATGCATGTTAGTGTGCCTGTGTGTATGAAGTCATCACAGCGTAGTAATCGTAGGATAAACCTTTAGGAAGATTTATCTTCAACTTTTGCAAGCAGTAATAAGGTCAAATTAGCATAAGAAGACCACTTTCAATTTAACAACAAGTATTAACCATAACAGGAAATATCACATCCACGTGTTGGAGAAAACCACGTGTCCCAACAGGAGGAGTAGTAGGCTACCAAGAAGGAAGTTAATTTTGCTGGTTTGGCACCTGGATAACCGGGACAACAAACCGAGTGCTTGAATGCTAAAATAACTTTTAAGACATAGCTTCTTCGAAATCAAATTTTCTTAAACATCTTGGTTTTAAGATAGTTTTATATAAAATTTCAGTTTTTTACAATAATTAGTTTAAATGTTTGCAACCATTACTCCAAATAGAACCACGTTGCTAGGAAGTCCTCTGTGCTGCATATTTCACGCACGTGTGACAACACTGAAGGCACGTGAGATGAGTGTGTGAAAAGACCAGACACTACTGAATGAGCGGCAGGCCTCCTTGGCAGCACAGTTGAGACTAAATGGCATGCATTATGCATGATTTTTAAATGTGATTAACAGTATCATAAGATTTATTTTTTAATATTGTGTTTATGTACTTATTTTTAGAGGAAGGGGAAGGGAGGGAGAGAAACACCAATGTGAGAGAGAAACCTTGATTGGTTGCCTCTGACCTGGGACTGAACCCGCAACCCAGACATGTGCCCTGACCGGGGATCAAACCAGTGACCTTTTGCTTTCCAGGACAATGCCCAACCAACTGATTCAAGGCCAGATTTATCCTTTTTCAAGTGCAGATGTACACTTTTATAAGAGATTTCGCTGTCTTAGAGTATTTTAGGATATGGATTTTCCCCTCTATTTTGGATAATTGAGAAATTGTGAAAAGCTTATGTTATATCTAAATATACACAAACACACACACACACACATATATATATATATATGCATGCATTTATACAAACATACTTATGTATTTAAATACTTGCCTATGCAAAAGATACTTTTGGAAAATAGGAAACTAGTAGAAGTGGTTGCCTCTGGAATTAGAATAGTGTAGCTGGGGACAAAGTGGGAGGGTGTCCTAGCTTGGTTTTTCCCCCAAACAAACACAAGAGTTAAGACCTTGAATACAGGTAATTCATGAGAAGTGATGGCAGAAAGCTCAAGTACAGGAGTGGGGATAGTGAGACAGGAAAAGGAGAGAACCAAAGAATACGATAATGAGCATATTTCTACTGTGGACGAATGAGGCTTAGTCCCACTGGGAACTCTTGCAGAAACTACCTGAAACACACTTCAGATGTTTCTCTCTGGAGGAGAGAAAAGGAAGGCTGGGCTATTTTCCCATCCATTCAGTTAGCCTCCACCTCCCATGATTGAGCCTTGCCCCGGGAGTGTCAACTTCCTGACACTTGCTGCTCAGAAAAGAAAAGAGATGGGGGCGTATGTGGTGGAAGCTGTGGTCATCGCCCCAGAACTTCTTTAGGGTGCTGGGAGGCTGGGGAGAATGTGTTTCCATCCCACCCAGCTCCCCTGGCTCTGCACTCACGCTCCCTCTGTCCTACACTGCTCATTCCATGTCGAAATCTGCTTCCCATCCCAGCTCCTGTATCCCCCCCACATCTGCCGCACAAGGAAATGGATTCAACAAACTTTATTAAAGGTTCAGGATAACCTTTAATATCCTGGAAAACCTTCAACAACTTAAAGTTGATTGTTAGCATCTTTGTTCTTACAAGGCCTTTAGTAATCTGTCCCAATCCCTGCATGGACTCACACTGGACATTGTTCACCATAGTGTCCCACCACATCAGGTGAGCCTTCTCAGGCTGTTCTCTAACCTCCTTTTCTTTACCCATGCACTACTCCAAGGATCACAGTCCCCTAAAACTTCTGGCGCATGTGGAGTGGTTTGATGCTATGTCTTGTTTCCAGAGACTGGCATTCTGCAGCGAATCTGAGTTACAATGTAATTTTCTTAACAAAGGCAGTTCTCTCCTAAGAACTTTAGTTTTCACTGTTTAGATAACAAAAAAAAAAATTTTAACCCTCTTATAAGTGTAAGGGTGGTACACAATAACCCTTGTTAAGAATACAGTGGGATCCAGTGTTGGGAACTGCCCTGCCTGGTTTCAGAAGCTGAAACCCCTACCAAGGATAAGGCTGAGGGAATGACCTTGGAACCATAAGCCACCAAGGAGACAAACTTATCTTCCTGGCAGGAGCGCCGCTTCTGCTCATTTTACCTCACCCTGCCTGACCCCCAATGCTTGGTCAGTTAGCCAATGATGGGTAAGATTCCCCAAGGGGGGAACAACCTAAGGCAGGCACGATCATGTGGGAGGCCCCCAAGGAAGGACTTTGGGGGCTACAGCAAAAGGGGGTGACAGACTCTCACCCCTCGGCTTTGACAAAGCCTGAGTCCTCATTGTCTGAGAGAAAATCCCCTAATCTCTTGGCTGCCTTACTTCCCTTGCTCCACCTAAGTCTGAAACAATGACAGAGGGTGGTGCAGCCCTGTGCTGGAAAAGACAGTTTCCTCGGGTGATCAGGCCTAAGAAAGAATATGTAAAATCCTGTGAAACCTGCTTTGTTTAGAATGCTCTCAGTTGAATGATAAGAGTCCAAGGAAGAAGTAAATTTATTCCTTAAAGCTTTTACAGTTCTTTAGCTATTTGACCCTGACTCAGAATAGGCCCTCAGAGTTCCTTGTTATATGATCCTTTCGTCTTGGCAATGAGTAATGAGCTTTACCTGACTTCCTGTGTAAAGAACCCAATAAAAGCCATTGAGGAAAGGGCTCTTGGCCCTTCTCCTTCGAGAGATCGGCCACCTTTCCTCCCCAAGCAGATCGCTTCTTGGTAGATATATTCTCATCTGTGGTGGATGGGGGGCTCAGCAGACAAAGCTCCCCCACAATCCGGTAATATTATTTATTACTGGTATTGATTCAGTCTGGGTCCACTTCTCAGGTCCCTGTTTTCCTTTTTCCTCCCAACGTAGTCTGCATTGGAAGATCTACCTTCCACTTCAAAGTCCTATCACTGATGCTTCTTCAACTTTTCTTGTTCACTCCAGAATCACTCTGGAGCAGTTTGTGTTACCACATAACTGGTTGTTAACTTTACTGTTCTTCTCTCCCTTTGTGAAGGATTGATATTCTTACAGCAGGAAGAGACTTTTCTGGTTCACAATTCAAACTGAAAAGTCCCCCTCCCCCAGAAATTTACTCTTCCTTCCCCCAGTTGGGTTGGACTATGGTACTTGCTGTGTAATGACATTAAAATCCCTCCAGGCCACAGAAGCTCTGCACATTACTGCTTAATCTTGTGCATTCCAGTGGCACCGGCTGATTTCCTTTTATAATCATCATAGGGAACAGGAGAGATTCTCAAATCAATTTGAGAAAGACTTGTATTTCAGGCTGCAAGTCCTCTATTCTGAACTGAGCTGAGAGGTTAATTTTAGGAAAACTTCAGGGAAATAAATATGTTATTTATTTGCTCTGGAGATTTTAATGTTGATATTATTCCTCCTTAATCATGAGGGAGTTTGACTAATGGCTTAGGCAAGGCTATAATAGCTAGAAATTAGAGTGGGGAAAAAAAGGCAAGATTCTCTCCAATCCCCACTCCTACCCCTCAATCCTCAGGCCAAGACGCACTATTTACCTAATTATCCTCTTAGGAGAGAGATGAGATCTGATGAAAATAAAACTTCAAGCAAGTGCTCAGCCCAGCTTTTCATCTTAATAATCTATTTCATAACTGGCCACAATGGTTTCCCCAAAGGTTCTTGCAAATTACATTTAATTTTAACAAGCAACTTCCAATAAACCATTGAGCCAGGTTATATGATTTTAAGACAGCACAAATTTACCTGCTGAGGATTTTTAGGTGCCTCTGCAGCTAGGTTTGTCCATCTTCAGACACCTTCCAAATTATAATTCCATTACTCTTGCCCACAGATTGGCATCCTGCAGATAGCCTGGGAGGTCTAGTTCATACTCTACCTCTTTCTCAACATTTCAGTTTCTCTCAAGGTCAAATGCAGAAAATACTGCCAGCCTGTCTAGCATTATTGCCATGACTCATGACTAGCAATTTTTGTTTTAAAGCACTTTTCAATTATGCAAATGATAGCTTATCTTAGAGAAGAAAATAAATAAGCTTGTACATGGCAAATATTTGATATAATGGTATGATATACATCAAACCACCTGTTTCACTTACAAACATCTCAGATCAGGAAATGAGAACTCAAAGTGACTATTTTTTTGACCGAGACACACACAAAGACCTGACTATCTATTTCCCTATCTAACAGAAAGCACTGCCTCTTAATGCTTGACAGAGAGAAAAAAACAAACTTGCTTGTATTATATCACAGACATACACACTCAGGGAACACGGGAAGCCAAAAAACAGGAAAAATAAATCTTCCTCTTCTTTTCTCTTCCTCCCTCCCCACCATGTCTACCCTGGGAGATGGATCACAGCTGAAATGTACAAACCACTTCTACAAATTCAATGAGCTCAAGTAAAGAACTTGATGTTAATAATACTTTACATTTGCATGGCATCTTAAGGTTTCCAAAATGCTTTCACATAGATTGTTTCACTTAGAGAGAAGCAGTGCACAGACGTTTCGTAGATTTGCAGCCATTAAAATTGCTAATTCAGATTAAACTTGTCTAATATTTTAGGTTCTGTTTCCCTCGCATATTTTATTTTACCTTCTGGTCCACAAATATATTTTATCATGCTGATGTAAAGTTTTGGTCATTTTTCAATTTCTGAAGCTCTTTCTCAAATGAAATCATAGAAGTATGAGTTGGAAGTAACTTGGGAGAAATTTTGTTTTAGATCTTTTATTTTGTAGATAAAACAATAAGGTTCAGAGAGAATGTGAATCTCCCATGGCAACGCTCAGCTTTCTGCTCTGAACTCTTGAAAATTTGCTAATGCAAACTGTTGTTCGTTTATTTTTTTATTCTTCCTGTGTTTTAGAAAAGACTTTTCAGAAAAAGATGTATTCAGTATTTCAAGTGAATGCCCCCTTTTATCTCTTATCCGATATCACTAGTTAAACTTTTTAATTAAATCAAAGGTCTTTAGGCTTCTAATCAGGTGTTGATTTTACTCTTTTTCTCCTTAGATCCTTACAAAAATTTTATAAAAGTGTCAAAGCAGGTATTATTAGCCTCATTTTAGTATTAATAAGCCTGATGTTCAAAGAAGACATATGAACTATATACAAGGTCACATAGCTAGTTAGTGAAATTTATAAGATTAGAAACCACCCTGTCTGATTGTTAGTCATCTTTCTCTTTCTTACTACATATCACTGCTGGCTCGAGAATAAAGCTGAGAATCATCCGATTTCTCCCAAGATAAATTTTTTTCTTTTTCCTAAATAGTTTGAGAAAAGAATATGAAAATCATTTATATGCTACTGAATTGGATACAAGTTGAAATTTGTTATAAAACATCTGACTATATAACATTATGAGTTTCTTTTTGATGTGTTAATTTTCTATTTCTAGCATTTCCAAAATGAGGTTAGGTAAAAGATTTTTATAAATATGAATATACTAAATTTTATTTTATTATTTTTTTGAATATACTAAATTTTAATTAGACCTGGATCACTGGGCTGAAAAGACCCTACCTAGAAAGGGGGTGACTGACACTATGTGTCGGCCATGTGCCATCTACTATGTTTCCAGTGTAAATGCCCACCGCAGACCTGGAAGGTCCCTAATATTATCTCTCTTTTTTACAGATAAGGAAACCAAGGTTCAGAAAAACACCTCCAGAGTCATAGTTCTACATGATTCTGAAGTTCATACTTCTTCTGTAATATTTCTCATCTTTCCTCATTGAATTACAAAGAAACAGTCTCAGTACATATACAACACTAATCA
Organism: Tonatia bakeri; assembly: GCA_004024845.1. Taxonomy (NCBI): domain Eukaryota; kingdom Metazoa; phylum Chordata; class Mammalia; order Chiroptera; family Phyllostomidae; genus Tonatia; species Tonatia bakeri. Next base: position 37,945 of record PVIA01006948.1, on the reverse strand, counting down.
TTTCAATGGTTTCTGAGATTTAAAAAAATACTTGCTTTGACTGAATAGAACAGTAAAGACTATGTATTTACATTCCTAAAAATACAAAATATCCTGCAATATATAGCAAATATTGCTAATTGGTCTCTCTCAGACTAACAGAATTAATTTGTTCTTTTTTTTTCCTCCCTCACTAGAGCATTTCTTCATTGCTTTTAGAGACAGAGGAAGAGACAGAGGAAGGGGAAGAGACTGACAGGTTGCCTCTGCGCTCACCAGGACCGGGATTCGAGCTGCAAGCCTGTGGTTACAGAGCAATGCTCCAACCGAGCCATGCTGGCCACGCCCATTCTGTTTTTATGAGTTATAAAAAACATCCTTTTCCTCAATGGTTTATTTATTCTTATTAGCTTATGCAATAAAAATAATAAGTATTTCTATCATAATAAATGAGCTAAAATAATTGTAATTGACACTTGACAAAAATATCACAAACTATTATTCATGTGTTTGGAGTTTCACCAAGTCTGCTGGCTTTACCTTTTTTTAGGTATATTTAATTGATTAGGCTATTACAGTTGTCCCATTCTCTTTTTCTCTCCTTACCTATAAATGTGCAAATCTTTTAAAGAAATCTACATTTTGTTTTGTGTTAAATTTACTATCACAAATCATAGTACCATTCAAAAAAATCATTGAAGATTATTACAAATAGCTGGAGTGCTAGATTCTCAGACACAATATATGTTATGAGATCTTGAAGTTTAATGTTGTTACTGTATCTTGAAGTTTACTAATGTTATTGCCAGTGTGTGTTTTTTATAAAGAAGTGTATAATATGAGTCATTTTCATTTAAAAACATGTATAAATGTTTAAAAATGTAAATATAGCATATGTACAAAAATACATTAAAATGCACAGTATAATGACTAAATATTAAATGAACATTCATAGAATGATCAAATGAGTTTGAAACAAACATTAACAACACTCTCAAAGTCCCACGTTTACATGTTTCTTGCCATTCTTTTGAGATTTCTATCATTATTTAACATTATATTGGTTAATACCATCCTTGTTATTTTTTTTAAGATTTTTATTTATTTATTTTTAGAGAGGGGGGAAGGGAGGGAGAAAGAGAAGGAGAGAAACATCAGTGTGCGGTTGTCTCTTGTGCACCTCCTACTGGGGACCTGGCCTGCAATCCACGCATGCGCCCTGACTGGGAATCTAACCAGTGACACTTTGGTTCGCAGGCCAGCACTCAGTCAGCCAGGGCTCATCTCCGTTATTGTGTATTGCTCTAATTTGTTCATTATTATTGCTTCATAATTATTTATTTTGTATAATTTTACAAGTTTATTTATCCATTCTACCACTGGTGGAAATTTTTATTGTTTCTAGTTTATTGCTATTACAAGTCAATGCTTGTAAACATTCTTGGACATATCTTCTGGCACACATATAAACATATTTGTCTAGAGTATGTAACTAGGATTAGAATATCTGAATTGTGAAGCATGTACATGTTTAAATTTAATAGATGATATTACCAAAATCATAAAATACTTATATCAATTTATATATCCACCAACAGTGAATGAGAATTCTTGTTACACCATATCTTTAGAAATATTTGGTATTTTCAGAGTTTTTAATTCTTTCTAACTTTGAGGTTATTTGTAGTAGTTCATAGTTTCGACTTAATGTTTCCAGAAAGTTAATGAGTTTTGACATTTGATCATGTGCTTAGTAATCATTTGCATTTTCCATTTTATGTTATGCATGCTCATAATCTTTTCTCCATTATCTTACTTAATTTTGTTTTTATTATCGATTTGTAGAAGTTCTGTATTCTGGATAGAAATTCTTTATCAGTTATATCTGTTAAAAACGTTACTTCCCATTCTGTGGCTTTTCTTTTTATCCTCTTTTTGATGTCTATACAAGTTCTTAATTTCAGTGTAGTTGAACTCTTTTAATGAAGCAAGTATAGCCTAAATAACAAAACATTACAGGGGCATTACAAGAAATAACACTATTAACACTGACTGAGTTAGTTGGAACATCATGCCGATATGCCAAGGTTGTGGGTTTAGTTCCTCATCAGGGCACATACTAGAATCAACCCATGAGTGTGCAAATAAAAACACTGGTTGTGAGAGAAACAACCAGTTTCTCTCTCTCTCTCTCTCTCTCTTGCTCTCGCTCTCTCTCTCTCGATCTTGCTCTCTCTCTTTCCTTCTCTCTCTCTCTCTCTCTCTAAAATCAATACATAATTTTTTAAAAAAGAAATAAAATTATGAACCAATCTGTCTCAAGAATATAGGTGCAAAAATTCTAAACAAAATACTAATAAATATACATATATATATATATGATTTGATAAAGACAAAAGTGGTAATGCAGTACAAAGCGGGAACGATGGCCTTTAGTACTGGGACAATCTGATACACCCAGAGGGGAAACTTTTTTTCTGGTCACTGTCTCACAATCATAACTGAATAGTACTGGAAGTCCTAAACATGTTAATAAGGCAAGAAAAATAATAAAACATATACACATTGGACAGGAAAATATAAAACTGACTCTTTTAGTGAATGCCATAATTATCTATGTTTCTAAAATTCTAAGTAATCTACCAAATAGCTAATATAACTAATTAGGAAGTTCATTAACGTTACAGGATACATTCAATACATAAAACTTGCCCTCACTCACTTTTGTTTTTTGAACAGAAAAATGGAACTTGTAGGTGCGTTAGATTCTGAAGATGGTCAGAATACTTCTCCCTCCAGAGATTTAGCTAGTGAGCCTTACTTTTCCTGAAACTTATCAGCAGCACTGAAGAAGCATTAGGTTTGCATGAAGTTTGATCTTATTTTTTGCCTTACATTACTCTACCTAATTGCTCCCTCGTGTGTTTCATTTCAACCATTAAGTTCAGTAATTTACTTTAGCAAATTGTTTATGGAGAATTATCAGTTTATTTCCCCAAGTTTCCACATTTACTCTGGTTTATTTTCTTGTCATTGTACATGAGTGTGTGTGTCTCTCTGTATATGACATACATGTAGGTATGTATACACAACAATTTAACTTGTACGCACAGGTACATTACTGTGTGTCAGTATTTCCCAAATGGGCTTTCATGACTTCTCAGAGAACATCTGGATTCACTTTCCTGTAACATTGTTTCCAAAAATGTTGTGATATGTATTTTTAAGTAGAGAGCCCATATTTCACCTTTAATTAAAAAGAATATTCTCAAAATATTATAATAATCCAATAATGCCTGTGGATATTTCAGTAGGCATAAACTATTGCTGACAATCTGTCCTTTTTTTATTGCTGATGATATAACATGGGGTCATTTGATAATTATTTTTATGAGAATGGGGTCCAAGCATGCTTTTTACTTGTACTGGGTATAATATCTGTTATATGATTTTTGGCACTGATAAGGGGAAAGGAAATAAAATGTGATTGAACCATTAACTTGTCAAAATTCTCTATTTTTGCTTTTTGTGTCTTGCCTGTGTTATTCTTAGTTTATAAATCCATGCAGTGGTGAAATATTTGCTGTACCTAGTGTGGTTGGACCTACGAAGTCCAGCCCAGAGAATAATGATTCTGTGCTGGCAATTGCGGCTGCGGTGTGGAGAGCTGTCTTTAGAGAGAAAGGGTCCTTCGGCTCACGGAGCCCAGGCCACACAAAATGACATCTCTCCAGAGTGTAAGCCTGAAAATCGCAATCTGTGTGATACCTCTAACAAACAGACCATTCGATACAGGTTAGTAACAGTTAAGATCAATTGCACTTTGTTCTCCCCATATAACAGTTATTGAACTTGGATATATTTTTCAATTAACCTTAGTTCAAATATGAGATCATTTCAAATTACTTTTTATTATTTCATAGATCATTTAGCTACTTCTTTAGCTACTTTTATACTTCTAACAATCATCTTTAAGAGCAGAATGTTTTTTAAGTTAATTCTTTAAAATGGGGAAAAATTATTAATAAAAAACCTTTAGATTTGAATTGGTTTTTCTCACTCTCTTTCAGCACAAGAAATTAATAAATTCACCTCAATAGAGTGGGTTGGATGTTGTGGTTGTTGATGTAAACCGTCAGCCTGGGTTGTCCCAGTTTAATAGAAGAGTGCAAGGGCAATTTTCAGCAAATTCGTGTGCTTTTACATACCGTATTGTAGACACTGACTTTCAGTTATGCTTAACACATAGATTAAGCATGGATATCAAAATCTGTATGAATATTGTCTTTTCAAATAATCAAAAAGTGGTGACTTTTTCTGAAACTCTCTTGTCTGGATTCAAACTGGCTGTAAGGACGCCAGGACCTCTCCCCTGGTGAACTGCCCCGAGGGCCTGATGAGCTCCTGAAGGAATAAAAAAGGGCCTGAACAGAGGGACAGCTTCTTCCTTTTAACTCGCCTTGGGTTTTCTTCCTTCTCTTTGTCCACATTCTTACGCTCTGCACTCTCGCCTCGAATTCCCTTTGTCACCTGTGTTCTACAGTGTTGCTGCTGGTGAGTCTGAGGAGAAGCTGAAGTCAGGAAGTCGCTTCTGGCACCATGCCTGTTCCCAAAGTTGAACACAATATGGCAATTGTAGGATTCCATCTGAATTGTTACATGGATCATATATGAGCCAAATTCATCAGGCTTTTTTCTTTTATGTTTTGTACTTTCTATCTTTGTAAAAGAAATTGTACCAATCTCAAAATCAAGAATATTATCTTAGATGAGATTCTCTACTTTTGTTTTATCGTTCAGATCACTAATCAAAAGGGAATTGTTTGTCTATGGATGAGGTAGGAGTTAGTTTCCTTTGGTTTCCTTCTTATGAATAACCAACTGCCCAGTACCATTTATTGACCACCTTCACTGGTCTTCAGTCGTATGTCATGCTCATCTACAAATCATAGACTGTCTATTCCGTTATATTGGGTTACTTGTCTGTCCATATGACACTGCCTTAGTCATTACAGTTTCGTAACAAATCTTGATATCTGAGGAGTAATTAACCCCGTCTTCTTCTCTTTCAAGGTCATTTTAGTTAATACACATTCATTTATATAATTTTTTGAATCATATCATTTTTACAAAAGAATATAAGATATGTTTATTAAAATTGCATAATACTTATAGATCTATTTGGAAATAAAATAAAATCTTTATTTTATTAGGTCTCCCACCCAGTTTATATGGGGTACCTCTCTATTTATTTAGGCCTTTTTAAATGTTTTTAAATCATGTTTAAAAGTTTTCCTCAGGAAGATTTAGTTTATATTAAATTTATTTGTAGCTATTTTATATTTTTGCTGCTGACATATTTTTTAAATTTCAAAATTTAATCCTTGTGTTGGCTAATATATAGAAATACAATAATTTTTTAGGTTTAGTTTTCATTTCAAAAACCTGGTAAACTATCCTGTTAATTCTAATAATTAATTGTTTAGATCTTCCATATAAACAATCTTATCAAATGCCAGACATTGGTGCTGCTGATTCTTGGGCCTTGAGACTCAGACTCAATTACACCATGAGCTTTCCTGGTTCTCCAGCTTGTAGACAACAGGTTGTGGTACTTCTCAGGCTCTGTGGCCATGTGAACCAATTCCTAAAATAAATCTCCTCTAAGGCAGATCTAGATTACACACACACACACACACACACACACACACACACGTACATAATTGCTTTTGTTTCTTTGGAGAATTCTGACTAAAACAAAAGCAAATTCTTCCCCAGAGCTTCCAGATAACCAGATAGGATCCCAGCCCAACCTGCACCTTGATTCCAGTCTGGAGAGATCCTGAGTAGAGAAACCAGACAAGTCTCCCCAGACTTCTGACGCACAGAACTGTGAGATAATACATGAGCACGGTTTTGAGCAGCTAGGTTGAAGTAATTGGTTGCACAGCAATGGGAAACTAATACATTTACTTATTCTTTTTTCTGATTTTTGTTTAAGTGTTATCTTGGTCAGATACTATGACTGTTATAAACTTCTTGACATTGGTCCGAGACATGTTTTATGCCCCAGCGTGTGGCCAACTTCTGTAAATGCATGGTGTGTTCTTGATAAAATATATACTCTGCAGATAATATATGCAGTTACATGCACATGCATTCAGTAGATAAAACTTATTTGTGTCGTTCACATCTTCTTTTCTGTACTTGTTAGGTCTACTTGTTTCTGCCTGGTTAACATATCAATTTCCTAAAATCTCCCATTATGCTGGTAAACTTTTCCACTATTACAACAATCATTATCAACTGTGGTCCATGAATTGGCTTTAGTGTGACTGGGAATCAACTGAAATTGGATGTACCGTATTTTTATGTATGCACATATATTTTTGAAGAACAGGATAATATAGTCTTCATCAACCCCAGCTAGAGAAAAGGGTGAGACCCAGAACTAAAGAAAGGTACCTCTTCTAGTATTGAAATAAACAAATGAAAACAATCAATCAATAAATATGCCAATAGAATTTTATTCATTTTAGAAATCTGAATGAAATAACCATAAAGTATGCATAATATCAAGCACAATAAAGAATGCATACATGGAAAAGGAAAGCATTGAAATTTTGAAATTACTTAATCTGAAAGTGAGATATACCTTAGAATTAACCATCCTCAAACTTTAGTGCATATAAGTGAGTGTACACCCCTGAATATTCTCCTAATATAATAAGTCTGAGGTAAAGTCAAAGAATATGAATGTTTAATAAGCACCCCAATGTTTTTGAGGTAGCTGACTCATAAACAATAGTTTGAAATCTTTCGATGCTCTTGATACTCTCTCTATCAAGAGTATGGTAGCCAACTTAGCTCTCCTAGAGCAGAAAGATGTATTTACTTTTCCCTTCTATCTGTTCGATTTGAATATGTTTCTGGACCAGGTCATGTTTCAATGCTTCTTCAGTTTCTCCCAGAGTGCCTGTCCCACAGAGTGGTCTGTGCATTTGCTAGTAGTGTGAGCTCCCCCAAAGGAGGATGTACCTACAAAAGAAGGGCTGCAAGTCAAGAAACTTGGCAATGATGGGGAAGAAGTGTAGCCTTTTTTTTGTACAGAAAGAGGTCTTGGCACATACTAAATGCTTCTGAAAGTCCATTTAGAAGACAAGGGGAATGTGGATGGCCCCACTTTCTAATGAGAAGCATGTGTTGTACTTTGCTGACTGCCCTAACTCCACATCAACTATAAACTGTCTCCCTAAATCAAAATGTCAGTTGAAAATGTCCTAAACTTTCAAATAAAATATTTATTAACTACATTTCGAAATTCATTTATTTTATAAATGATATCACTCTGTATACATCAAAGACTCAAAGGATTGCTACCAAATTAGTTATTTGTATATTGAAACATATCAATATTATGGATAATTAAGGACTTACAGTGCTTTGACTATCCACAGGATCTCAAAGAATGTCATTATTAACCAGGATGCTTCACTGTGGAAAGGCTTTTGGCTTTGAAGTTATGAGACTTAGATTTAAATCCTTACTCTACTGGTTTGTTGGTATATGTTCCTGAATTGAATCCTAACCCTTTTTGAACTTCAATATCTTTTTCTAGATAACACGTATAATTATATGTGCCCTGAAAGATAAATGTAAACATTAATGATTTACATTTGCCTAGTACATAAAGGAGATTTTAATAATTATTTTTATTGAACACATATAATTCCATACCATATTTACATGTAGTAATTATTTACTTTCCATGCAACCCTGTGAAGTAGTTTTTTTCATTATGCACATGAAGAAACATGTTCAGGCAGATTGAAGATGTTCCCAATGTCAAGTGACCAGAAGGCAACAAGATCAGTGAGGACATTTTGAGGTCATGTCCAAATTCCTTTTCATTGACCAGATTAATTTTTGAAATAGATAAATAATTTTAATACATTACTTTTAATCAAATACAGCTAATATTTAGAGTCTGTCATATGTATAAAGTATACATCTAGACAATGTCATGGGTGAAATGCGATGCTATCTAATAATTTGATACAGAAGTAGATGTCGCTTCTGTTCATTGTGTTTCTAGTGTAAAACATAGTGGTTTATTATCCAAAGGATAATTTTATAATGACAACATTATGTGATTGATATACTCACCATTTTCCATGTGTTTGTGTTTATATTCATCTTTGAGTAATAATGAAATAAAATTTGCTCTTTCTACCTGGGCATTTTAATTAATCTGGGTCTCATTTGTTTGGATACATATTTATCACCATCTTTACATTGGTTTTATCTGTACTGTTTCTCAGTGACAGCTCAAAGCAAAAATGCCTCTCAGAAATTACTATGCACTTATACAGACTAAGAACTTGTAGTATATATTCTTGAGATCTGCAGGGTTAATTTGGTCAGAAAGTTGTTAGTAGTGATCAAATGCCACATGACTGTTATTGAATGAATGTGCTTATGTTAAGACTGTGACCAATTACATACACTGAAATAGTGAGCTGAAAGGAAAAAATTAAGTCAATCAAAGGATTTGGGTTCATTCTCCACTTAATTGACTGGTTGTTGTGGTGTCATATAAACACAGTTGTAGTTTACTCCTTTGTGCTGATGGAGTTGACATGAGTAAAACTTAATTTAAAAACTTAAGAAAGACTAGAAGTTTCTTTGACAGTTATTGGAAGTTTTTTAACTTCCCTACTCTTTCTGGGCTATTGCATCAGTGACTCTGTGGTTTTGACTCAATGACACTTGGAAGAAACTTAAGAAGAAATTCTGTAGACTGTCATTTCTTCTTCATTAGAGCTAATCCTTTTTGGACTGTTTGGCAATATCATTTGTCTTGGGACTATGGTAAGGCTTAAGATGGATATCATTGATTTTCAGACTGCCGAACACTATCGCTTTGATATAGTTTGGGAAAGTATTCAGGTTCTGTCAGGGTTAGAGTTATGTACCTCTTGAACAGAAATACTTTTCTGATTTTTTAAATGATAAGAAACATGAAAAAGTTTGTGGGTAATTGAGTTTTGAGTCAAAGTCTCTGACTGAAAATCTTTTGCTATTGTAAAACAGGAAAATTTTCCTTTGTCATTTAAAAATATATTTTCTTGTGTGCATTATAGCTTGCTTTATTGCTAAGAATTTTTCAAAGTTTGGCCTTAAAAATGTAGAAAATAAATACCTCCCACACACTGGCCCAAATAACATTTTGGCTGCAGTAGCTTTTCTTCCTTGACTGAAGAAATAAGGTAACATAAAAAGATACCTGACAATTACTCATTGTTTTTAGGAGGTCCCAGGTGGATTTGTGGGTTCACGAGAACAACATACTGAGGTAAGTTTCTGAAAGGTGCCTTTAAGGAACAGCACTGCTTGGTGAGCTCTTAGGACGTTGACTGAACTTACTTTTAACCTCTGTCCTGGCTCATGCTCATGCTCAGGCTGGGTCTTCTATTTAACACCAGGCCAACTCATGTCGTATGACTGCTTCACAAATGCACAACGAAGAATAAAATGTCTTCATTACCTTCAAATTGATGAATCCTTTTAGTTTCTATTAGTTCCAGACTTTTTTAAACTGAAAGGATCATGGCAATCTAATTTGTTCATATAATGTTAAAGAAATACACATGGCAGCTGTGACTTGCTTAACGTCATGCACCTGGGGGCAGAGCCAGGCCTGAAACCCGGGTCTACACAAGGGCTCTTCACTTGGGGCGGCAGCGCTTTCCCTCATCTGAGAGTGAGGTCTCTTCCCACGGTGACCCCTTTCCTTTCCTGATGACGGTCCGAGATATCAGAGGTAGGGTATTTGATGATCCATCCTGAATCATCTGTATGCTTTTTTTTTTTAATTTAAATGAATGTTCAAGTACAGTTTTTGCCCCCTTACTCATCTGTATGCTTTTTAAAAACAAATTAGAAACCTCAAATATTAAAGACCCAAACCAGATGACCTTGGGTACCTCGACTCTTGAAGCACTCTATGACTTTGGCTGGAAACTAGTTTATAACGATAGAAGTAGTGTGTTCTTTAAAAGACACATTATTTAGAAAACTTCTCTGTTCAGGAATTTTTTCATGGTTAGGTAGGTATTCAAGCTACAAAGTTCTTGCCAGAGAGTTTAATAATGTAATATCTTTATCAAAACAAAGTTAGAAACTATCAACAACCTCTCAGCTTTTTGATATTCTAACAGGTTAAATGAAGGGTCTTTTAAAAAACCACTGCATTCAACCTGGCCAGTGTGGCTCAGTGGATTGAGTACTAGCCTGCAAACCAAAGAGTTGCTGGTTTGATTCCCAGTCAGGGCACATGCCTGGGTTGAGGGCCAGGTCTCCAGTAGGGGGCACACTAGAGGCAACCACACATTGATGTTTTTCTCCCTCTCTTTCTACCTCCCTTCTCCCTCTCTAAAAATAAATAAATAAAGCATTTAAAAAATAAAAAAAACTTCTGCATTAAATTTGAAATATTTAAAAAATTGCTAAATTGCTCAGGCATATGGTCAATAACAAGACAAGTATAGGGAAGTAACATTGCTTACAGAAGATTCTTAGATATTCCTTGGTTTCAAAAAATAAGGTTGAGCAACCAAGTCTACCTTGCCATGGTCTCTATTTAAAAGGTTACCATGGAACAGAAAACTGACTTGGCAAACTGAACAGGACAGCTCTGTGGGTTCAATCATTGTCTTCTTGTACAAATATTAGCAAAAATAAAGTAGCCTATCAAAAAATTTTCAGAAATTGAAATAAAATGAATCTAGATTACTGTTTTCTTAAATAGGATATACATCCAGATTATGTGTATCGTAACTTGTGGAAGAACTGACAGAAAGATACATTAGATTTAGCTCAACACATTTTTTAAGGTTGCCACATGAGGAACAAGAGGCAATATTTATAGCTTTCCTACTAGTCATAGAGACTTATAAGTTGGCTGCAATTAAGCATCGCCCCCACACCTAAAATTTCTTTTTTTTTAACTCTAAGACTTCATAAGTGCATATATATACAGTTTTAATTTGAATTCCAAATAGGTTCTTAGATGAACAAATGTCATACGTTTTTGTGTAAGTGTATAAGTAACATTTAGCTAAAGACAGAATATAAAACTTCTTATAAGTGGAATAAGCAGATATCTGGGTATAGTTTTACTTTTAGAGCTACAGTTAACTACATTTGCTTCCCCAACAGGTTACTAAGCATATTGAGTTACCAATATGAAGCATTTACCCAAATGGTCAAGGTATATGGAAACTCTTAGGTCAGTGTTGAAATAAGTATAACATTTCAGCACTTTGAAAATGTTGTGATAGATCCCATTGAGTTCAATGGGCTATGAGGAAGACTCACATTCAAAATGATTAATGAAGGACAGATTAGAACTCAGAAAGCCTCAAAAAGGAAAGAAACTGCTTAATTCTCCAAGACAGCCATCTTCTCTACTTCTCCTGTAAAAGTGAGTAAAGCAAATCAAATCTCCTCAGTTTCCTGAGCTCCAGATAGAATGAGTGGCTCAGTCTTCCACCCAGCTGTGCCACCGTGGACTTCTTTTATGATTACGGACTTAAGTTGACACAAATATCCAGAGGAAGAGCTGGGGAGCGGGGCGCACATTTCGAACTTGTAGGGCCCAGCCCTGGCATTTTTCACATGGGTGTCGTCACGAGGTTTGTCAAGGGGAAAGGGCAGCTTTCAGTGTCAACAGAGTGCGCTGTTTGCGGGTCAGTTGCTGAACCGTTGATTGAATGATTGAATGTCAAATCAAGTTTTGTTGCTATAACAACCAAACCAGCTGGCCCATTAAGGGTTGGTGCTGGTCAGTAATCTAATCTGCTGTTCAGAGTATGACTGTTTGGACTGTCCCCAAAACTAATTCCACCGGGACACTATTGAATTGGTCCCATTAGGTCTCAGAATGTTGAGAAAGGACATATGGAGGTCCTCAGTTTCTTTCCTGACTATGGAATGACACAAAAGCAAAACAATTTATAGACTTGTTTATAGATTTCATCTCTTATTGTGGTATTGGGAGTTCAGGGGGCATTTCAAAAGCAGAATGAATAATTCTTGTTATATTTAAAACATGTAGAAAAAAGGCAACAAAGGGACTTTGTGTGCTCTGACCACACTTCAAAGTACTACATTTTGTTTGCAAATATCAGAGTTTCAAGTGGAAAAATAAAACATGAGAGGTGAGAATGCTTGAACCTGCTAGTAATCAGACAATTGAAAATTAAAATGATAATGGGGATCCTGTGAGATTGGGCCAGGAGAGTGCCATTTTGCAAACCAATCTGATGAGAAAGTCTAAGAACTAGAAAATATTACCTTACCTTTAAAATTTTTATCCTAAGGAAACAGTTCGCAAGAAGAAAAATGTTATATTTGCAAAGAAGTTTATGGCAGTAGGGTCGGTTCGTGCTTGTAAAAATATGAGAGGATCTGAAATGTTAAACTTCAGAGGAATAAACAAATAAGATCAGAGTGTTTGATATAATATTACTAAGCAACCATGAAAAGTCATAAATTTGGAGACGATGGAGCAATGCAGAAAATGTTCTTGTTAAGTGGAAAAGGCATACAAGAGCTCTCTACTTCACATTCTCGATGATTACAGCATGTGGTGTATGTTTATATATACGGACAAAAATGAAATGGTACAGAAAAATAAAAGCAGTTGTGTTTGAGTGGAGAAAATTTGGGGTAATATAGATTAAGGGTCATAAAAGCGTATATGAGCAAATATAACTCTTGAAATCACTAGGTATGGTATTGTAATGTAGTTAAAATACTAAATATATCAAAAATGCTCTATTGTAAACTTTGGAGCATTTTAAATTTGAGACTAAAGAAATAGTGAGAAACATAAACCTATAAAATATTCCTTAGAGTTACACTTTCACTTTCTCAAAACAAGCCCCTTCAATCTAATTTCTATACTTTATTTTTATTATGAATGTAACGCATTACTTACAAATGATATACACCAAAAGGCAAAAAACATAATCAGTAATTCCCTTCCACATTCTTGGGACTTTATCCCAACTTTCCTTTTATTTTATGAAAATGAGATCCTACCATGAATACTATTTAGTGACTTTATATAAGATAGTCTGCATTTTTCAAGAAAACTTCTATTTTTAGACAGTTTCTTTCCTGTTCTCCATGACCTGCTCTCAGCCAGTTGTAGCTACCATTTGTTAGTTCAGGCGACATGCCAGGTACTGCACACGCGCTTGTCTATACCACAGTGTCTGTTATCAGCTGGACTGCAGTCACAGCAGGGCAACCGTGAGGACGGAGAAGGGGACCAAGGCTCAGCCTTCCTTCTCCCAACCCCCACCTCTTGCTTTATAAATGCATCTCCACTGGCTGGGATCAGCCCTGCAGGCAGTGTCTGTCACCAGACAGATGCCCTGGACAATGCGCCTCATTCTCTTTGTTCCCTGGCTTTGGCACTTTCTCCTACCCTCAGCCAGATGCCCTGCGATGCCCCGAGATTCACAGCTTGAGCATATATCTTGTGTGGGCCTCTGTTGCAGCAGTGACTGACTACGGATCACTCCTGCTGGCCTGACTGGTGTTTCATAGGATCGCAAGAAATTCTAACGATGACACTGGGATATTAGCTCATGGTCCTCCTGAAAACCACTCTGATCCTAAGGTTTATTATTATTGGCATTTTTACCATTGTAGGACCAATCTTAATACATTAAATTAATTGTAGAGAATTCCATTACCATAGAATCTTAGATATTAAATGAATATTTATCGAACAATAGTAGAACTCCCACTGGCCTTTTTTGTATGTCCCAACAGCCACTTGGAGTGACTTGACCAAGCCTTGACTTAGGCTTCTCCTAAAGAGACAGTTTCTTCCATTACCTTCACCCTGCTGTCCTCAAGGAAATGCCAACCACTTGCCTCAGTCTCATTCACTCAGGCCTGGGTTAGAATCCTTATTCTTTCTCATACCAGTCATACCAGTACCTTAAGAACTCTCCATCTCCTTGTCCATGAAATGAATATGAGGTCTGTCCAGAAGGAATCCAGCTGTGTAATATGAAAAATAGAGACCTTTATTGAAGAAGATACAAGATACAAGAAACATTGTACATAGGACAATGACACCTCAGTCCCCCAAAGTAGGCACCTTGAGACCTCACACCATTCTCCCAATCACCATCAGGTGCCCTGTTGTTCTTTCCTGAATCTCACTGATGGTCTGAAATCTGTTCCCCTTTCAAAGTTGATTTAAGTTTTGGGAAAACCCAGAAGTTGCAGGGCACCAAGTCTGGGCTATAGGGGGCTAAGTCACCTGGGTGATTTGATGTTTCACAAAAAAAACTCTGCATGAGACATGATGCATGAGCAAGCGCATCATGGTGATGAAGCTGCCAATCATCAGTTGTCCATAGCCGTGGCCTCTGAATAATCCAAATAGTTTCCACAGAAGAATGCTTGAGCTTAGTGCAAAATTTGACACAGGTTCATTGCTCTACTCACTCAGTCATTTTGACTGTGATAGCCACAGAGTACACATGCTCATTCAACGGCGTCTACCATCTCCACTGACTAGTACAGTGAAGCCGTCCTTGTTCACACAGATGCATTCCAGTCCACTCTCCTTGGCCTGCAGGTTACGTGAATATTATACAAACCATTCTCATTATATTAACAATAGCTGGACTTTTTCCAGACAGATCTCATATACCAATGTCTAATTTATAGAGTTTACAAACATCAGGGGTTTACCATATTGTCTGGCACACATAGGTTGATTGGAATGGTAGATATACAGGAAGCTTAACTTACCTTTCCACCTGAACAGAAGCTAGTAATCTGCCCTTCTCAACCCTGCTGTCTCTGTACCCTGTAATCCCTAAACTCCTTTACTCTCAGTCCTACTTGCCATGAACATTCCTAGGATTTAGTGGCTGTCTTCACTTTCTTTCCATTTTCCCACCCCAATACCTCTAATTACAGTATTACACTAAAGGTTACTAACTCACACAACCAATGCTCTCTGGCCTCAGCCTGCTTCCTCACTGCAGTGTTTTATTTCTCTCCTGCTAGATTTCAGTTCCCTTAGCAGCTTCTCAAAATTTCCATGCATTTAATAATTCCAATTGCATGTCCACCTTCCTTATTCTCAACAGAAGAGCTGGCCTCTTGTTTCAAAGATTACCACTGTATAGAATAGTCCATGGCAACACAATAAATATTGCAATAATCTCACTAAAGCATTCTTGTTATGACTATGATTTCCCTCCTGAAAACTGTTCAGTGTCTATCCTCACATGCAAATAAGATTATGATCATGATTTTGATTTAGTTTTATTTCCCCTCTATGAGCTCTACATTTCAAGAAATTTGAATAAGTCAAAATCTCTTCCTAATTCAGCACTGCACCTATCCTATGACCATTTCTTTTTTTAGACTGCTGCTCCCCTGCATTTTTCAGGTATCAAAATGCTGTCCTCCTTCAGCTTCCTAATTACAATTTCATATGTTCCAAAAAACCTTCTATGATTATTCCATCTTACTTTCCTATTTTAAAGCATATCACTCTTTATTCTATCAGCAGGGTGCATTCCACCTTTTATTATGTCATTTATCTACATTTCATTCCTCCTCTAAGAATATTAACTCCTTAAGAGAACACAAGCAGGAGTTACATACATTTATAGATTCTCAGGAAGCCATTGTTGAAGTAGTTCACAGCCAGTGCGGGCAGGTTTAGAAAACTCTCTGTGCTCTTTTTCCTTTGTCTTCAAAGTCTCTCTTAAAAATAAAAAAAGTTTTTTAATCCTGACTCCAGGATATGTTTGTTGATTTAGGAAGATAAGAAGGGAAGCAGAGAGTGAGAGAGAAACATTGATTGGTTGCCTCCTGTACTCATCACGACTGGAGATAAAGCCCACAACCTAGGTATGTGTCCTGACTGGGAATTGAACCTGCTACCTTCTGGTGCAGTGATGACGCTCCAACTGAGTCACTCGTCCAAGGCTGAAATCTTTTTGAAGTAAAAAAACCTCTACCCAGAGTAAACTCCCCAGGGAGACAGGTCAAATGAGTATCAGGTCCTGTGTGTTCCAGTGGGGATCTTTGGAACTGAAGACACAAAACAGAGGGAAGAGGATACACTTGAAATGTGGTCCACAGGGCTTTGCTGTCTCCTATTGCTACTCAGTGTCAATGACCCTGTAATTTACTCTGGGGCTAAGGAGTGTTTTCAATCCCAAACTTTGGGTTTTGCAGATTACAGCTTTGTCAAGTAAAGCTCTCTCTGCCTGGAACTTAATTCATGGTGATGTCAGCTTCAGTGGCCTCCAAACTGAGAAATACAAATACTAGTTAAATATATGTCATGCACCTTGTCTTAAAGAGTTTGAGTTAAGCACAGAAAGAATAGAGAACCAGAAAAAAGGACAAAATAAGCATGGGTTCAAAATGTGTGACTTTACATATATGTGTGCATGTGTAAATACATGTATTGAGGGGGAGTCTATCACCCACAATAACAGCAGTGACATTTTAGGGAACAGGACTTTTTGTCTTTTATTAGATCTGATCTTATGCATGGAGACCCTTTGGAACTATAATCTTCCATTATAATGTTGGGCTAAAACTTTCAATAAAAATAAGGCCTGAGTTCTTAAGCAAAGTTGCTGTCAACTGTTGGATTTCTCATTGCATGTTACTTAGATGTCACATGAACCCTAAATAATTTTTAAAAACATCTCCACATAAATAGAAGGATATCTGAATATATCTATTTAAAGGATCCTATTTACAACCAGAAGGTGCCTCTTTACTCCTCTTTCTATGAAACAGTGACACCTACTGCTCAGCAGGGCTAATCCTGGGGGATGTTCTAAATCAAGAATGATCGTAGTTTCACTGATTTCACCTTAGGGCCAGAGGCAGGACTAGTCACCATCTCTTCCTGTTCTCCATCCTGCCGAGGCCCCTCCAGGGCACCATCATGTTTGAACCTCTACACAAACTGGTTTCTTTCCTTCTGAATCAGTTTATTTCTTGAACAACAATTCTATTAGGAAATCTTTCTTCATATAGAGCTCAAACTTGTGTTTTTTAACTTGTAACTTTCTCTTAGTTCCTCAGACTAGTGCTCAAGGAATAAAATTCCTTTTCCTTATGACCATCCTAGAAACAGAAAGATGTCATATCCCATCAGAGTTTTCTTCTTCCAGATAAGTGGCCTCAATTCCTTCAGACTTCCTGGATATTATTTCAAGCCCATCTCTGTATCTTTCCTATTCTGTACATGTGCTTTTATTGACTCTCATACATTAGAAAAATAAAAGCACACGTGTGCCACAGAAGGTCTGTCATCATATGCATGATTGACCTCGTCCTTAGTTACATGGCAGCAGTGATGTAGTGGAGGAGCCCATGAAATTTGAAGAGAGAAGATCTAGGTTCAATCCTGGTTCCCCTACATGAGCCTTCAGTCCTATGCAAATCACCCAGCCAACTCTAAACCTTTGTTTTCTCTGCTATAAAATTAATGTGACAATAATAACCACCTAGTAGGTTTGCTGCAAGGCTTACATGAAATTCAACAAGGCATTGTGTGAAGAGCACAGCTATTCAGTGAGTGCTCAATAAATGGAAGCCTTCTTGTTGTTAACCAGCTGCTTCTGAACTACAAAAACAAATATGAGAAAAGTCGAGGAGGAATGGGAAGTGAGAAGCAATAGAGGAAACAGGAGAAATGGAGGAATGCACATGTTTTAAATTAACTATAAAATGTAAAGTTTCTTAAAATCTGGGCCAATTTTATGAATATCTTATGTGCCCAGCTCATATCCAGTATCTGGCATATAAAAGGAGATTAGTAAGTATTTTCTGGATGAATGAACTTCATATAGATCAAAATATACTATGCAGCAATAGAGGAAAAACATCATAAAGTTAGTATTAGAGTGACATTTCCTATATGTAATGTGATACAATATAAAAGGCCCAAATATAACAGATGTTGAGCCATGCCTAGGTTGCATGGTACATTTAAAAACCTGAAAGAAGCTGTTCATTCAGCTATTTTAATTCATTTGGAAACTCTTTGAGACATATTGTACACATATACTACATAAATATCACCAATAAAAATTCATTTTTAGTGACTGCCTATGTTTAAACATAAGTGCTAAAAATTCAAAGTATAAATTATCATTTTTTCCATAAAGAAGCCTATAGTCTAGTTAAGAAAATAATTAATGATCAGAGAACTGTACAGCCAGTAGTAGCCAAACCACCCTAGCAGACATCTCACATTATACCTGAAAAACAATTAAATCATTTCCCATTTTATATGATTCAAACCCAATTTTGGAGGTTTATTATTATCCCTCTAAGTCAGGTAAAGTGCCTAAAAAAAGGAAAACAGAATTTGAGAACATTTGAATGAACTTCAAGGCAGTTTGTAGTACACCTGCTGACCACGTGGCACTGAGAAAGTTCAAGCTCAACAGAGGTCTCAAGGAAAGCAGGTGGGATACAGGAGCAAGCTGGGGTCCTAAGTGAAAAAATTGCATTTATTCATTGACTATGTTTTCAGTGTAACCTTTTTGTTTGGTCTCATCATTTTCATAGTGATGAGAGAAATAATTATGCTGTTTAAATAAACTAATTGTCATGAGAGTAATATGAAATAATAAAAGAAAAGGGTCTTTGAAAATCTTGTTAGGCTAATGCAAGTTGATGTTATCCCTTCTTATTATTCTCTGATGAGAAGTACATTTTCCCGCCTATCCAAAGAGATAACATGTGAGCAGGATGTCATATCTCTTCCATGAGCCATCTTAACAAAATAAACCATGGTCCATTTTTTAAATCAAGACATATTGGATAGAGCTGTACACCATAAATAAGTGTCCAGTGTGGCAAATTGTTTGGTCAGCCTTAATAGTTGATACAGATTCTGATATAAAGTTTTGGCTTCAGTAATTAATGTTGACCCTGAACACTGCTAAATAAATAATTTGGATAGCTACATGGAAGCTTAATCATGTAGTATTTATTATACATGGTGGGTTTTAACTAATTAGCACACTTATACATGCAAAAAATGTATTACTGAATATAACAAATTCCCAGGATTCCATCTCCAAGACTCCCTTACCTGTAGTAAAAACGGACCTTTGTGAAAGAGGAATTACTCTGATTTTCTAGCACTACTGGTCTGTGGGAATAAATGATCAATATGAAAATTCTGGCTTATTACCCCCTCCTACTGTCCGATAAGCTCAATCCTTCCTCCTCAATCCCCCAGCCTTTTCCAGGTGGGTCCAGGAATGCCTACATGAAGGCCACTCATGTTCTCCCACTCGGACATATGCGTGGTTTGTCTCAGGGAGGTCCTCAGCCACTTCCATAGCTGCACTGCATACCACATGGTTCTGCTGGGGCGGCCTCCTTGACATCCTCTGGGTGCCAACAATGTGCTGTGGAAGTGAGAATGGTTCATTCATCATCAAGGACCCCGCAGCAGTGCTGCTTGTGCCAGAGTCCTTCAGGAAAGAGGTTCGCTTCTGTCTCCAACCACATACGGGCACACGCTCTATCCTGGGACACCCTACATAGAAGCCATTCTCTTTTCACCATTGCTATAATATCTCATCTTTATCCAGTGAAGAACATTACGCTTCATATCCCTTCAGCCCAAAAGAAAAGCTTCTATACACACCAGCTCAGGCAACTAGATGTCCAGCAAAGTCAACTATTTTAGCAAAGAACCAGACCTTAAATCTCAGTATAGGATCATCAGGAAAATTCTGTTAAAGGTTTGCTTACAAAATAGGTAAAATCTTATTAAGTTTACTGACAGTACACATTGGTAAAATGTGTTTTATTTTTCAACTCTTTTTAATACAAAATCTAAATTGCCTCACTATTTAAAAAAATAAAGTGTGCCTTAAACTAATACAACATAATATTCCACGTAAACTATAATTGAACTTTTTTAAAGAAATAATAAAATTTAAAAAACAGTGTTAAATTTGTTTTGCAAGGATGACACACCTGTCAAAATTTCAGATTTTCTACATAGACTAACATGTCATCTGTGAAAAACAATAGCTTTATTTCTTTCTTCCCAGTCCACATACCCTCTGTTTCCTTTGTTGGTCTTTTTGCATTAGCTAGGATTTCCAGAACAATGTTCAAAAGCAATGGTGATAAGAAACATCTTTTCCTTGCTCTTTATCTTAATGGAAAAAAACCCTGCAAGACTTGCTGTAGAGCAACAGTAATCAAAACAGTGTGGTATTGGTGAATGAAAAAAAATGGAAAAGAACAGAAAACCCAGAAACTGACTCATGTAAATACAGTTAACTGATCTTTGATAAAGTAGCAAAGGCAATACGATGGAAAAAAGACAGTCTTTTTAAAAATGGTAATGAAATAACTATACATCCATATATGGGAAGAAATGAATCTAGACATGAATTTAATAATACCCTTCACAAAAGTTAACACTAAAAAGATCACTGACCTAAATGTAAAATGCACAGCTATAAAACCCCTAGAAGATAACATAGGAGAAAACCTAAGTGACCTTGGGTATGGCAATGACTTTTTAGATACAATGCTAAAAGCAAAATCCGTCAAGGGAGTAATTAAAAAGCTGAACTCTATTAAAATTAAAAATATGCAGAGGATATTATCAAGAAAATGAAAAGACAAGCCACAGACTGGGAGAAGATTTTTTCAAATAACATATCTGATAAATGACTGTTATCCAAAATATACAAAGAGCCCTTAAAACTCAACAATAAGAACACAAACAACCTGTTGGGAAGGACAGTTTCATGCAGTCTTCCTACCTGACTTGGCTGCACAGCCACAGGCCTGGGCCTAGAACTGTTACCTTGTGTGCAAACTCTTCCCCTGCTTCAGGCACAATGAGTGCTCTCCGACTGTTCAAAGAGTGGGTGTCATCACAGGAGACTTGTCCAATCCCACTGCTTTATCTGTCCACCAAAAGGAGGGACAGGTTCCTTCCACTGTGGCAAGTGAGGGGAGAAGACCCTTTGGCCATGGAAGACTGACACTTGACACTAACCTTTCTCTGTCTCTTGTCTGTGTAATAAAGTGCTGTCCAATCCAGTGCTTGATTGTGCTGCGTTTTCCTTGGCAACTTCGATAACGAGCAGCAGTGGAGAATTGTTTGGACTTTTATTCCTGGTGGTTGGCATTGCATCTGCTGCCACAAAGAGAATTCTTTGAAAATTCTATCTTTATGCCATTTGTTCAGCAGCACTGTCAGAGCATCGCACAGTGAGCTCTGTGGGCTACACAGGCACGGGAGTGGCAGTAATTGCTGTCTCCTAAAGACAGGCATTATCAGCCACTGCTCCTCCCTTACTTACCAGCAGGAGGGGGCATCTCAAGCAGTGATCCCACCAAAGGTCACAATCCCAATACTAATTAACTCACACAACTCCAGTTACATGTAAACTTGGAGGAATAAATACCCCCATTGACCTCTCACATCAAAGATCTTCTGCAAGAAAATCTAATGAAAAAGTAAGTGTTAATTATTCTTTTAGTATTAAGCCAGTACTGCTAATCATCTGTTTATTGGACCGGCTTTTTCTGTAAAATGAAAGACACATTTTTCTTTTAATCAATAACTTTATTGATTTGAATATTTTGAGTATGTTGGCTATCTCCTGCTATTGGCATATAGCAAAATGTTGCATATTTTCTTCCATCTTCAATATTAAAATGGCTGCACAAAATTCACCAGTTTTGGTAAGTTTTTTTAAGTGTACATTGATATGATAGTTGTCGTGATGTAATCTAACAAAATTGTTTCTAAGAAAGTTAAAGACAACTAAGCACTACTAGAGCTTTCTTATGGAAAAAACAAACATAATGGACTCTTTGGCCAACACAATACAAAGAACAGTGGCAGGTGGGCTGTGTCTTTTAGACAAGAAATTATTCTGAATCGGAGTGTTAGATTATATCATTACTTATAGCTTAATTGAGCCTCTTCATGTTGAATTCAAATTTTTTAAAATGTTAATAGATTACCATCTGATTGGTTTTACATCCACCTGAAACAGACTTTGCTTAATTTAGTGCTGTTAGCATGTCTCGTCTTGGGACAATTTCATACATTCGAAACAAATTCTAATCTTTGCCATAAACATATGAAAGGATCAGGTATAAAACAATTTAACATCCCTTGAGATCCTAATGCTGGGATTAACTCATAACCAAGCAGTCCTCAGAGAACTGATCTGGAAAAGGTAAGATCCCCATGGATAAATAATTGTGTCTAGGAATTTATTCTTCTAGGAATAAATGATGGAGAAACTTTTGATACTAGGTGAACTCATAAGTCTTTAAAAAGACCTTAATTCATTCACTTGGAAAAAAGTAGGTAACCTGGTGTCGATTACTAAGTCCAGAGTTCCAGGGCGAAGTCTCGCATGGACAATGAAGAGAACAGAGGTACCTTAGTGAAGAAGACAAAAATCCTGTGTGTGATGCCCTTTTTTTCCTTCCTACATAGGCAGACTACATACACGGAGTAGCATTCATTCATTTATTCATTCCTACAACAAGTATTCATTGACTTTCTATCAAATGCCTCTCTGTGCTGCGTGAAGGAGATGCAGATACTCACCTTTGCACAATGCCTATGCATAAGGACTTATCATTACAGAAAATAAAGACTGATGTACGTGATTTTAGTGTATCACTGAAGTACTGAAAAAAGAGTTGTACCAAAAGACCTTCTTTAATATATCATTTTGTGGGACTCAATTTATCCATAATAGAAAGGGATTAAATCAAACTCTTTTTTTTCTTTCTGCTCTCAGAACTCCATGTTTTTGTTACATACTAACAAATGACCTGTAAAGTGTAAAGTCATTTTAAGTCATAAAAATTATTTGTTCTGGTTTGTTAATCATAAAAAATAGCTTTTTCTTTTTTAACGTCATACAGATAATTCTTTGCAAAGCATTCCCCAATATCTTGTTATGAAGTCTAATGTTTGTATTCTTATCATTTTAAAGTTTAGTTAACTGTTTTGTATATAATTGTTTATATAAAATTTTTATATAAAGTTGATGCTAGTATTATTACCACTGTTAAAATGGTCAGTCTTAAAATTAAAACTGAGAAAGGTGTGGAAGTCACCAATCTGCCACAGGTTCAATCTGGCTTCCCGTGGGGTGGGGGAGCTCTTTGATTTCATTTCGGTTCAGATAATATCTGCTCTGGGCACCACAACAGACCCTAGTGTTCCGTGCTGGACAAGGAGATAATGTTTTGAGAGGATAAGATACCTGTATCACTAGTAGATGCCACTAAAAGATTGTCTGTACTGGGGAGATTCTTAGCTCAAAGGTTAATCATTTGCATAGACACATGTGTAAATAGACAAACAGTATAACACAACCACACACTCTATTGAGGTCCTATTGTGTGACATATAACTGTTCTACTGTGGATCCTCAGACCGACCACCCACATAAACAAACTTCCAGGAGTGCTGAAATATTTTGTCACGGGTTTTACAGCTGCCTCCAGAGTTTGCCCAGATCACTACTAAGTTGCCAGCCCTGTCCTCCTCACACTCATCTGCCTAGTTCTCAGATTCCCATTTGGCTTTAGAGCCTGGCTCCTAATGCTTGGCTCAAGATCCCTAGATGCTTTTAGACAAAATTTTATGGTCATTTCCTTATAGAGATGATTCTTACGAGTTAAGAGTTTTATGTATTTATATCATATCAGGTAGTTCACCTACTAACAATAGAGAATTCTATTTCCACCTTTCAGATGAGGAAACTGAGGTTACAAGTGATAAATAAATTGTCTCAAAGTTTCTGCTTCTCCTGCATCATTCTCTTGCCCAGAATTTCAGGTATCGTCTGGGAAGTGTATTGGGGGTGGACAGAGGAGGATATTCTAATTAAATCTCTTTGTGATATTTGTGGGATGGAAAAGAGTAACCCAGAACTTTCTAGGCTGTGTTCCATAAAGCTGTTATTTTGTTTCTAGTTTTGGTGTGTAGAGGGTGGGTCTTTTCATTTTTGCGGGGTAGCAAGATAGAAATTGCACTCGAATATCCCTAACAACCCCGTCTTTTGCTACGAGACACTGTAATGTTACCATGGTTTTCTCATTTAATTCTCAGTGTAGCTGCCCTCTTTCAAGTTCTATATCCAGGATCAGGAGGGTACTGACTGGAGTGGTTTTGTTCTAACACACGAGGCTTCGGTGAAAAGCAGGTGCAGTCAGGAGTGAATTTGGACTCAATTCACGAAATAATATATTTTCCCCCTTATGAAGCAAAATAGAATCCTTTGAATTTATAGCCACCAAGGAACTTTATTGACATGTGAAATTCTGAATACTATTTAGATAAATCATTGAGTTTTGCTTAGTACCATCTCATGATTTGTGATGCTTTCCAGTGCCTCTGGGTCTAGAAATTAAAGAATGGCTTGTGCTTATCCACACACATCATTCTTCATCTATGACAGAGTCTGGGAAATAGAGTCATATTAAATTTTAATTAGATTCAGAAATAACATCCCTTCAGGGCAACAGAGAAGATAGCTGTGCAGAGAGTTTAAGATACATTAAAAACCCACATCAAATATACATCAAAACACATATTTAAGTACTCATGGGTAGTCCAAATAGCCATCCACAAGAGCATCCGCTTGCTTAAAATGTGTCTCAGGGAGAGTGCACCTGCCACACATAGCTCGCCATCTGTGGTTTTCCATTACACTGAGCGGGCACAAGCCCTTTGGGAAGTGTACCTCCACAGGCCTGCCCTCTGCTCTCCCGGCACGACTGGGAAGGTCACAGTGGTGAACAAATGTTCCTACCCCTTCTCCATTCTGTGATGCACCATGATTTAGTGCAGCTGTAGTGACTTAAGGACAATCTCATTTCACTTTTTAAAAAGGTACTTATGGGAAATGAGTACTATGGGATGGCAAGGAATAACACAGAGGAACATTGCTAAAATACTAGTATTGAAGAACAAAGAAATTCCTGCCTGCCTGGTGGTGTTGGATATTGCTGCTCTCTCAAGCCTTTTGATGTTATCCAGACTTGACACTCCTCTTACCTCTAGGACAGGTATGAAAGGCTCCCTCCTCTGTTCCCCTCTCTTTAATACTGATGTTGCTAGACTTCAATATCTTAACCCATTGCTCTTTTCTCTTCACATACTGATTCAGTTTGATGTCTTTATCTTGCACCTGCATATGTATGCTTTTGCCTCCAGTTCTAGCTTCCACCCCATGATTCAGTCACGTAATCAAAATCTAAGCTGTACACCAGCACCTGACAAAATTGGTGTGCCAAAAAACAGGGCCCACTATATCTGCACCCTCCACTCTGACTCTCCCAGTGGTCCGATCTTCAGAAACGAGGAAGTCATTCTTGACTCATCTATCTCCTACATATCCCTCATTCAACCTATCACCAAGTCACACCAATTATATCTTCAGAACGTTTCTAGAGTGCACTCCTTTCTATTCCTCTGTATACCTACTTCTGACTAAGTTAGGCCCTCACCATCTCTTGCCTCAACCAGTTCAGTAGCTTCCTAACTTTTTCTTTTACTCCAGTCTTATTCCAACTGCTTAATTAATCCTCTGCACAACCACTGAAGTGTTCGATCTTCAATGTGTACTTGATCAGATCACTGTAGTCCTTAAGACCCTTAAAGACTCTCCATTGACAAGGTGAAGTTCTCAAAGTGGCATATAAATACCTTTGTGTCCTGATACAGTGTTCCTATACTCCTAGTTTCTCTTCACTATCAACCAACCACATGTCTCATGTTCTAATAAATATATATCATATTCCTTTGCATTTTACACCTTTATTTACCTTGATCCCTCTAAGATCTCTTCTTCTACATCTAATTTCTTCTCCTTCTCGACTTCATATTTTATACCCTAATAAGTATAATCACATTCCCTTAGCATTTTGTGCCTCCATGCCCCTTGATCCCTCCCATCTTTCTTTTCTTAGCTAACACTCATCCTTCAAGGTGTTATTTTCTTCTGAGAGTCATACATAAACCCAAGGCTGGACTAAATGTTTTTCTGTGCTCACAAAATACTCAGCATATAGCCATATTGTCCTTGCTACTTATGAGAATACATTATGTGTCACTCTTACCCACCTTATAAGCTCTGTAGGAGCTGCTTCCTTATTTTATTTTAGTATGTCTAATGCCTAGCTTAGCATCTCACATGTAGTAGTTGCTCAGTAAGTATTTCCTAATGCGAACCGAGAGGTGTTTTTACCATTGCTATGGATACATGGGGAATGACTTAAATTTGGATTTCCTTGTAATTATATTTTATTATTCAATTTTAAAAGTGCTTGGTGAATTCATTTCTGATGATTTCAGGATAAATATAAGGAGAAGAATAAGGTATGGCTCTTAATCTGAAGGAATTTACCAGTGTAATCAAGATGTGAGATATTTCATAGTCACTAATTACATATATTACATGTTTCATAAAGATACAGATATATAATTTATGCATTTATGTGCATGAGTATTATATATATTATACATTCAAAAGATGCTTAAGATTACTAATGGTATACCAGGCATTATGACAGGCACTGAGGATTTGACAATAAAACATCATCCTTACCCTCAAGGAGTTTGCAGTCTAGTCTGGGAGTGAACTGGGGAGGAATTGGAAATTTACACTACAGTGGGATGAGTGCTCTATGTGTCGGGCCCTGTGCTGGGCACCAGGAATACCCATGAGTAAGAGAGCACATCCTTCCTGTGGAGCTCACATGAGAACTTCGCAATGGATGGTACATGCAGCAGGCCAAAAGAATCAGGGAGTGGAGAGATGAGTGTAAGCTAAGAAGCAGACAAAGATTTCATGCAGGAAATGGAATCTGAGTTTGACATTAAAGGAAAGGTGAAATGGGCTATGATTTGACTCATCAGACAAAATAAAAAATTGATTAGAATAGATATAATTGTAATTAAAGTATAGTATATATACATTTTTTCTCTCCTTTATCCAGGAAAAAAACAAATATGTTTTTGTTGCTCTATCTATAATACTATTTTAGAGAGAGAAGGAGAGAGGGAGAAACATCTGTTCATTTTTCCCTTTAATTATACATTCACTCATTAATTCTTGTATGTGCCCTCACCAAGGATCAAACCTGCAACCTTGGCATATCAGGATGATGTTCTAACTGAACTACCCTGGCAGGTTTGTTTTGTTTTGTCTTGGTTTTATCAAACAAATGGTGAAATGATCAAGGAAATACAGTTTATCATTAGACTTCTCCATCTCTCAAACATTCACACTTAAGTTAATCTGCTCTGGATTTTGAAAGGCCTTTGGCCCTTTCAGCCTAGCAGATATAACTATGATTGCAGTTATGGCTAATTTTAGGGAGCTACTTCAGGCCTATTAAGCAAGCAGAAGGAACTGATGAACTAGATTCACTTTCTTGTACCTGTTCAATGTATTTAAAGAGCTCCTCAGGACAATTCAAAAGGAAGAAACATGTTCCTGATGCAGATTCTTAATGCTGAGTGAACTGCACGTGATTGCACGCTGGTGCTTATGTAACAATGATAACACGAGCCGTGGTCAACCGTGGAGATCTCGCTGAGCCACACCTTACACAGTGCACTTCTGTAGAACAGAAAGCAAGAGAGAAAAAGAAATCCCTCCATTTTTTGTGATGATAAGGATGTTTAAGTAAAAACTATAATCACCACCATCATTATGATGGCCATTTCTACCAAGTGACAGTGGTTCTAATAGCAAGTATATACAGTGCCGCTGCTTTAGAACGTGCCGAAATGAAGAACAATACAATAAAGAAAAAATAATGCTGTCTTTCTGACAAATGGTGGACTAAACTAAGTTCTTAAGCCTTCTGTTAGAAAATATCTGGGAGTGCCAAATAAATTTTGATGGGTTTTAGATATAACTAAATTTAAAATTTTAAAAAAGTATCTCCAGTGACAAAATTAACAGGGAAATAAAAGTCAGGACATCAAGCACAGCTTGACATTGAGGGAGGAAGAAGAGGTTTAGAATGGTGGTGGATGCGGTGGTACAGAATATGAGACAATTAAGGAAGTTATCATATTTTGTAATAGCTGGAACATTTGGTTTTAATTCCTAACATAGACAAACCATATAAACCTTAAGTAAGTCAGACAGTTGGAAAATGAGACACCTCTTTGTATACTTGGAACAAGCAAGGGACTGTCATAAATAAGGAGTACAAAAATTCTGGGTTTTACTTTTGGTTTTGGAAAGGTGGTACTAGACCAATGTTCTCATAGATGACTATAAACACTGAAAAATGACACAAAAAAAGATAAACTTAATGCACTAAAGAGAAGATACAGTAGGTGGGTTGTACAGGAGAAACGATATATTGAGGATAATGACCTAGGGTGAGTTTACTCATTCTTGCAGCATTTAGTGCGGCAGCTGGAGCTCCATTAAGAAACACTCAGTTCTGCAACAGAGAACTAGGAGGTGAGTTTGGGGCAACTTATGCTACTGGAACACCAGGAAAGAACCCCATAAGAGAGAGAACAAGAAATAGGGAGCCCCAAATAATGTGTATAAATTCTTCCCCCAAACCTAGCTGATGTCCAAATCGTGGATGGGTAGGAACAGACTCGAGAAAAGAAGAATGTACCTCTCTAATTCTGTTACGACCCTGCAAAAGGCTCCTGATGACCTTTGAGGTACACATGTATTGAACAGGTGCAAAACAATATACCGAAGCCTTTCAGAGCTGAAATACAATTTAAACTACCAACCATCACAGCCAACTCCTTAGTAGTGAATACATGGGACAGAGCCAAAGCAGCTTAGCAAAAACTTCAACAACTGAACTGACATTGAAACCACTACCAACACCAGAAGGCAAGACAGAACGTGTAGTCTTAACTGAATTTAACATTAATCTTACATTGCCCAGAGGATTTTAACAGAACTCAGAAGTTTTAGACCATAGCATTCAAAATGTCTAGGATAAAATCTGAAGTTACTCAATATACCAGGAACCAAGAAAATGTCTGATACTCATGTGTGGTGAAACTATAGAAAGATTGGTACTCTTATCTGTTTCTGCTGAGAATGCAAATTGTTACCAACACTACACAGAGCAATGTAGTGATTTGAGATTAAGGTAAAGATGGTTATAGCCTATGAGTGAGCAATTTAACTTTTATGTCTGAACCTTAGAGGAATTATAGTAAATATGCTTGGAAAACATGTGCAAGTATGTATTAAAATGAAATAAAATAATTGCAACAAGGGAAAAAGTGGAAACAATTTGGCTTTATGAGATATAATGACAGCAAATTTTATTAATAAAATACAAAATTACTGCATATTGTTTATGGATACCTATAAAATGTTTAAAAACATGATTTAAAATGATAAACTATTTTTTAGTTTTCACATGATAGTCATTACATTTAAGGAGGAGGAAATAGGGTGAGGGCATAGCTGTATTGCTTGGATGGCTTGTTTGTTTGTTTGTTTTTAAATAAATAGACCAGAAGCAAAGAAAAATAATTTAAAAAAAGGGAAATAGTACAATTACTTACAATTCCTATTTATATAATGCATTTTACAACCCTTTTACCCAATAGTATTTTATTTTGTGATACCTTTATTCAACTAGTTATTCAGGGATGAGAAAAAAGGGAAGAAAAACACTCTCTTATCTGGTGCCCCACCCCCTCTCCCCCTCCCCATTTTTAGTCATCGCTCTTAGAGTCGGCAGGGACGTGACTGCAATGTACACGTTTAGGTTCTTCTTTATTTGTTGAGATATAACTCAGAATTCCTCTTTTCCATTTCTCACACCTGGTTTTATCACTTTAAAATTTCTTTTAATTGGACAATGGCTTCACTGGTGCTAGAACTGACATGTTAGAAATGTTATGAATTTCATTCTCCCATGCATGTGTTCAAACATTTCAGGGCATAAGTGAGCATCATTTGAATGGTTTTACTTGCTTTTCTAAAGCAGTTCCATTGATTGAGGAAAAGCTCTACAAACCAAGAAGTTAAAAATAGAATGTTATTGTTCAATGCTATGCAACAACTGAAAATAATGACATGGAAATATGTTCCCACAATACTATTAGGTAAAGAAAGAGTTTTCAGATCCATAGTATTATTACCAGAGAAACCCTTGTTCTTCTTGCCAATGCAGTAAAGAATTACAGATTAGCAAGCCTACTACCATGCAAGCAAAGTTTATTACTGCTAAGTTCTCATGGGAGAGCAAAAGCAAGGGTTGCTAGAGAAACAGTGGCAAAAGCAGGGTGGCTAGAAGCTGAGTGGCCACCACCTGGGTGGCCAGAGGCCAGGTGGCTGAAAAAGGCAGTGGCTAGAGGCTGGCTGGCCAGAGGATCCCCCACAGCCCCAACTGAAGCAGGCTGACTAGGGGTCTCCACTGTGGCAAGAAAGGGCCCAGGGGGCCAAGAGAGCAAGTACTTTGTTCTGAGGACTTATATGGTTGGCAGGATAGGGATGAGGGAGTTACATTTTGATTGACAGGTAAGGGTGGTGCCAGCTTCCCCCTGGGGAGACCTGACTACCCAAATGTAGGTATGTGTGGGGTTTTTAACCCAAATCCTTATCTTGCTCCAGACTCTATTTGTTCATTTTGCATATGTGACGGGAGGCAGGCAGCTAACCAAAGTTGTTTTATGGGTCCTTTCTTCGGGCACTTTAGATCCCTTCCCTTCCCCCTTCTGGGCCTTGGAATGAACACACTGTCTCAAGGTTTTTCTTCTCCCAGCTGGTGGAGATGATACACACAGACTTTCAAGGGCTTCCCCCCTGCACTATCACAATTTATTTATGTTGTTTGGAATGGCTGGCACCCTTATCAAACGAGGCTCAGATCTACTGGGCCAATGGGTGAGACATATCTTCCTTTGTTTTTAGCCTCCTGTGTTAAGCTCTTTGTTAGATTGCAGTGGTGAGGGTCCTGCCTTTATTTCCCCTCTGGCTGCTCATTCTACCATGACAGTATGATCACAGTGACATGAAAATTATGTTGAAATTAACAATTATAAATACATGCATGTATAGACACTTATAGCTGAAGGATGAAAGTAGAGGGAAACTAGATTTACCAAAACATTAACTGTGTTTGATGCCAGTTAATGGAATCCAAGGGCACTTTTTTCTTTCTTTCTGTATTGTCTATTGTTCAGTGGATGTTCTTACTTTTGTAATTTAGAAAGGGCAGCTTCAGACCGAAGGCAATTAATTTTGATAAAGAAAAACATCAGAAATATGAAAAAAACTGCCCACTTTCTAGAAATAGTGAGGTAAAGTTGAAGTGAAATCTAATTATGTTTGTGACTCATTCAAAAATGGTTAAATTCAATTTTGCTACCAAATTTGTAACATTTGGTTTTGAAAGGAGTGCATTTTCCAACCTTTGTGATCATCACTTTGGGCACAAACCTAGTATCTGATAGGATTTCTTTTTAAATTCTGCAATCAAAATCCAGGCTCCAGAGCTGCTTTTATTTTCTAGAGGATTTCTCAGACTGGAGGATCCACACGACTTCTTTGCAACAGGGATGATTTATATTTTCTTTCTATTTGTAGTAACATCAAAGTAGTATTTTTGTGGCCACTAATCACATGGAATTAAATAAGAAAAACATGTTATTAAAACATAAAGTGAGCTTAACTTCTAGTCCATCCCCAAATAACAAATGATCTAAATTATTTGCTTGAGGTACTCTAAGACACAGGGAGTTTGTGAAATCTTTACTCTCCAGCATTTGGACAATACCTAACACAAGTATTTTGATGCCATGTGCCGAGCAAGATGATAACACAAAAACACTTGCTGCTAGGCTGTATTTCTCATTCTTTTCCTGCTTAGATTTCTCATCTATAATATATTGGATTGACTTTTTTTGTTAATAGTTCAGTAGAAGGGCAGTTCACAAAGGTTTTTTTGTAGTTTCTTAAGATAAAGTACCAAGTTATGCACCCACACATCTATATAAATAAGGTGTTTATTTTATACCAGAAACATGAACTGAAGAGTGGAATTCTGAGTGGCGTATCAGTTGCCTTGAGTAGCTACAATCTCTGAGTCTTTGTGATTCGCACAGTCATGTTATTGTAACTAGAAATCGGTGCAACTTGAATTAATAAAAATCTCTGGTGAAGAATTATTCAGTTCATCTAATTTGGCTCTTTTTCCAACTATGTATCTCTGTACATAGTATATTTGAAAGTGTTCTGAAAGTTTTTCTGACTTTAGTTTTCCAGATCAGTTAAGATATCTATGGAATCATGGGAGCCTTTGCTGTAGCTGTTCTCTTTCTGGACAGTTCTTCAACCAGACAACTGCTTCATAACTTCTTCACCAACTTCAAGTCTCTTGTCAGTGCTTACCTTCTCCATGGTTTATCTTAAAGACCTCAGTTAATTCTGTAAACTCCTTAACTCACATTTTCCCCCATTTCCATTCCCCTAATTTCCCTTACTTTGATCTACTTTTTCTTTTTCCCATAGCAGTTGTCAACTTCCACCAAACTATATAATTTACATATCTCATATTTATTGTTAAGTATATATTTCTTCCTCCTAGAATGCAAGCATCTTGAGTGCAAGAACCTTTGTCTATTTTGTTCAGTAATGAATCTCAACTACTAAAAATACTTCCTGGTTAGTTAATATATACCACTTAAAATCAAATGATCTATCAATGAAATGTCAGCAAGTTAGGTACTCCATTGTTTTTGGAATATATGTAATATGGTATACCCCACTGTAATGGCTTCAGATAATATTTCTTGATACATTCACTAAACAAAGACACTACTGAGACCCAGCACACAAGGATTCTGTCATAGACAGGTTACTGTTTAGGCATTTGGTTATATCAGTGGTAATGTTATAGTCAGTGGTCATTTTTAGTAAGATTTCCTTCTATGTTGCAGAGGTACAGGTCTTTCATAAAGGAATATTTTAATCTAAATATGTTTCTGGACTCCAAAACATACACTGATGAACCTGCTCTCCCTATTGTAGAAATACAGCTGCAAGAATGAGGGAAAGAAGGAAATATAAGACAGAGAGAAGCACTGAACTGTGATTTTTCATTTCAAAGAGTGTGTAGTCAGAGGGATGAAGGCCCATATTGGAAAGATGTTCTTCTACAGCATCTTCGAGTTATGTGAGAAATTAATGTAACAGAAATGGAGAGAGATCAAGTGATCTGATCAAGCCATAAATACATTCCCAGGATATTCGTAGTGTCTCGGGCTGTTGAGTGAATGAGTTGTTTCAACGTGGCCTCATTCAATGAAATCCAAAAGAATGACCAAGCATTGCAGAGAATGTATTTGACTGGCCCCAATTAGCTAGTCTAAGCCATAATAGAGGGCTCTCACATCTGTGCTGCTCAGGATGATGGATGGTTTGTAAGTGCAGCTGATTATTGTCTTGGGATGGACAGAGAGCTAATGCAGGAGAGTCAGCAGTTTGTAAATCTATTCCCGACATCTTGGACGAATCTGACCTTTAGAGAGCCAGAGTAGAAGACAAAACAATACATAGCTCCAAGGAAAGTTTGTACTTCATTTTGAATAAAATGTTAATGATAAACCAATAACAGAATCTATAGGTATTCATACATAACTTTCATGTCTTTGATATTTTGTATTTGGCTAGGACTGCACATTTCACAGATGTATAGAAAAATATATATCTTATTTGGGTATCTAATTTTTTCCTTAGAATACATATTGCTGTATCTGTGTGTGTGTGTGTGTGTGTGTGGGCATCAAACACTTCAAATAGATAAATGTTAACAAAAGTAGAGCTGTGTTAAATTGTAAAATTTAATTGTCATTAGCAATCTTGAAGTCTATTTCTTGGTTAAAAACTCATATGCCATTTAAGCCTTTGAAGTCCTTCCACTTATCAGAGAGGCCATGAGACATGGTGTTAACAGCACAGTGTTAAGTTCCCAGTCCTGAGTTCCCAGGCCAACTTCACTTACCAGCTGCATGGCCATGGGCAAATCACCAGCCTCACCATCACTTCCCTCCTCCACCACAAGAGGAGAATAATACCTCCCAGAGCTCTTGTGAAGGTTCGATGTGATAATATATAGTTTATAAATTTTAGTGCTTTTCCTCCCCATTCTTAGTGTCCTTTGTCATTTCACTGGTTTCTTCACTCTGCTCATAGCAAAGGGTAAATTGCTCTTCCCTGTTATGGTTGGAAAAATACAACAACAATAATAATAATAATTAGTGAATCCACACACCTATACATGATATCTTCACCTATGAATTTCCAATTTATTTCTTTTTTATTCTGAAAACTTCCACTCTCAAATGGCTTAATTCACATCAATTTCTTTATTTTGTAAAGATAAATTATGACTATTTTCTCCCGACTTATACATAGATATTGCTTAGACAAAAGGAAACCAACTTTGGGATTGATAAAGTGACTCCAGAAAGGGTGGGGCAGGGTATGCAGTACACAAACTTCAACTAGGTTGGTCACTGTCACCTATTGTACAGGTTCAAAAGTTCCTGAAATTCATTTCACTATTCATGTCTCTTCCCCTAGCTCACACAATCCTACAGCCTGTCTCTTCATACAGGGCAGTTCAAAACTATTTACCCAGCCAGCACAGCTCATTTACTGTTCTCCACTAATAGCTTCTTGCCTGCTATTTGTCCCTACCTCTGCCCCCATGCATGACAGAATAGATAATTTCTTCTATTGTGCTCTACTTTATTTTAGGTACCCATCTGGCATGATTCTTCCAAGCATGATTTTACTTGCTATCTTTGTTCATAAGATGCCAGACCCCGGAGTCCGGAGCCACGAACAGGGTCTCACCTTCTTGGAGAAAATCTCCTGTGGGTGTTTCTCACCACACGGCTTTACTGCCAGATCTAGCAGCAGCAACTCGTGCCCTGCTCCTGACCTAATCCCAGGGAGCCAGCTACAACGGACACGTGTATATTTACTATATCTGAAGCAGAACACTGTGAATATTTGGTATCAAGTTATCTGGTTGTGCGCCGTAACTACCCACTTACCTTTTGATTGATTACTTACTACCTGATTTTGGGCAAGTTGCTTCTCTGTACCTCAACTGTCTCCTCTCTAAAAGGACATCATGATAGTGACTTCTTGTGAAGATATTATAAAGTTTCAATTAGGTGTCCATGTGCTTAGAGCAGATTCTGGCACACAGGAAGCACTTAGCTCTCATTATTATTTAAATAATAATCAGAGTAACTTAAATAGAAAACTCTAACAGTCAGTAGATCCAATTTCTTTATTTAAAGCAGAGGTGTCCAAATTTTTGGTGTCTCTGGGCCACACTGGAAGAAGTTGTCTTGGGCCATTAAACACATTGTGATGTGTAATCACAAAAAAATCTCATAATGTTAGAAGTGATTTTATGATTTTGTGTTGGGCCGCATTCATAGTCATCCTGGGCCTCATGTGGCCCGAGGGCCGTGGGTTGGACACCATAGTGTACTAAGAAAGGATGGCCAAGATGAATCATATTCCTCCCTTTATGGGCAAGTTAATATGAAGGCTCATAACAATTAACTTTGGTTTGAGAACTGGCTCTAACAGGCTTCTCTCTGTAGAAATTCTCCCTGAATCACCTCATGAGAAAGAGATTACACAACTGCTGGGAAGGTCCATACAATATGAATTTTCTATTTATCTTTCAAAATATACATGACTTCCTTTCACACACAGCTCTGTAAGCAGTACACACTTGCATGGCTGTCTCATATTAATTTCTGTGCTTCTCTGAATTTGAACTAACTTTCTAAACCTTGGTGCAGTGTTTTAACCAAGCTTCTTCTCTACAACACAAATTGCCTTCACTACAATTAGATCAGAGAGAGAAGAAAAAACAGTGTGCATGGTCCCACAGGGAATACTTCTCAAACATTAAGGGGCTGACTTTTTCACTAATTGGCTAATTCATTTTTGTACTTTGACTTCATATTTTACGGGATCAAATCCATTGAAAGTATATTAGATTGACTCACCAAGGAATATGAAGTGTTCTTGTTCCTTTATCTTTTTCATATAAATTAATAATGAATGTCCAGCTACCAAAATTACAGCCCACTCAAGGCTATTTTCACCATGCTGAGCGATTGTAGTAGTATGTCTAGTTAAATTGGAAATTGGAAAATTTTGCTGTTAAGGGGATTTTCAGGCACTGTTAATAATTCAGCCACCTGTACCTCTGGGCAAAATAAATAGATTGCTGACTGCTTGTCAGCAAAGTCACTGCCAATTAAATTATTTGAAACTTTAAATGCAACTCCCCTCAAAAAATGTTGGAATTATCTGTAGGAAAGCAAGGTGTGCAGGGCACAGCTGCAGCATTATTTCATTAATGTATGTGCATTTTCTTCTTAAAGACTTATCTTTGTAAGTTTGGTAATTAAGTTTTTTAAGAAGGAAAAATAAGGGAAGAACATTAATTACTATGATTATTTCCCTTCATCTCCAAATCCTGCAGAAATTCTAGCACCAGATATTAGATAGGAAGGGATTCTCTTCTTTTTTTATTGCTGTTCAGTTACAGTTGCCCCCATTTTCCCCATTACCCAGCCCAACCTCCCACATTTAATTCTCTCCCAACCCCATTGTTTTTGTCCATGGGTCTTTTATATCTGTTCTTTGATGACCCTTCCCCTTCTTTCCCCCCATTATCTTCCACCCTTCTCCCCTCTGGTTACTGTCAATTTGTTCTTTATTTCCATGTCTCTGGTTCTATTTTGCTCACTTGTCTCTTTTGTTGATTAGGTTCCACTTATAGGTGAGATCATGTGGTATTTGTCTTTCATTGCCTGGCTTATTTCACTTAGCATAATGCTCTCCAGTTCCATCCATGCTGTTGCTAAAGATAGGAGCTCCTTCTTTCCTTCTGCTGGGTAGGATTCCATTGTGTAAATATACCACAGCTTTTTTTTTAAGATTTTATGTATTTATTTTTAGAGAGGGAAGGGAGGGAGACAGACAGAGAGAAAGAAACATCAATGTGTGGTTGCTGGGGGCCGTGGCCTGCAACCCAGGCATGTGCCCTGACTGGGAATCGAACCTGCAATGCTTTGGTTCACAGCCCAAACTCAATCCACTGAGCTACATCAGCCAGGCATACCACAGCTTTTTGACCCACTCATTTACTGCTGGGCATTTAGGCTGTTTCCAGCACTTGGCTATTGTAAATTGTGCTGCTATGAACACTGGGGTGCATAGGTTCTTTTGAATTGGTGTTTCAGGAATGTTAGAGTATAATCCCAGCAGTGGAATTGCTGTGTCAAAAGGCAGTTCCATTTTTAGTTTTTTTAAGGGAATTCCATACTGTTTTCCACAGTGGCTGCACCAGTCTGCATTCCCACCAATAAGGTATTAGGGTTCTCTTTTCTCCACACCCTCTCCAACGTTTGTTGTTTGTTGATTTTTTTATGATAGCCATTCTGACTGGTGTGAAGTGGTATCTCATTGTGGTTTTAATTTACATCTCTCTGATGGCTTGTGATGCTGAGCATGTTTCATATGTCTCTGAGCCCTCCATATGTCCTCCTTGGAGAAGTGTCTGTTCAAGCCCTTTGCCCATTTTTTTTCTTGGATTGTTTGTCTTCCTGGAGTGGAGTCATGTGAGTTCTTTTTTTTTTTATTCTTATATTATTATTTATTGATTATTGTGTTACTTTCTTTTTTTTATTTAAATGAATGTTCAAGTACAGTTTTCACCCCCTTACTCCCATTCAAGTCCTCCCACCCCCCCACCTCCCACTCAATCAAGCCCTCCCACCCCCCTTCCCTACCTCCCTCCCATT
>PVIA01006947.1:0-89794 GCA_004024845.1 Tonatia bakeri | reverse complement strand
GGAGCCAATCATC
Source organism: Tonatia bakeri (assembly GCA_004024845.1). Lineage (NCBI taxonomy): Eukaryota > Metazoa > Chordata > Mammalia > Chiroptera > Phyllostomidae > Tonatia > Tonatia bakeri. The sequence continues at coordinate 89,781 of PVIA01006947.1, read as the reverse complement.
TCCAAGCTCTAATGCAGGCGCTGTAACTCAGGGAACCTGCCCCCCCACCCCCCTCCTCCCCCACCCCCATTATATCTTGGTGGGGAAGTTACTTCTATCCCCATGGCTCAGAGAATGGCCACAGCTATTTAACATATCTATGTAGCCAGTCAAAGGTTATAGATATGTTAAATGACCACACCCCAGAGGTTGGCTGCAGAGCTGTTGCTATGCAAAACAGCTCTCAATGGGCCTGCTCCATTTGTCCCTTTCCCCCACCCACACCTTATGATTCTCATGTTGAAATGTTTAAAGTTGTCCCAGAGGTTCCTAAGCCTCTCCTCATTTTTTTTAATTCTTATTTCTTCATTATTTTCTGATTGTATGTTTTTTTCTTCCTTCTGGTCCACTCCATTGGTGTGAGACCCAGCCTTCATTCCATCATTACTGGTTCCCTGTGCATTTTTCTTCATTTCATTTATTGTAGCCTTCATTTTTCTATCTAATTTGTGACCAAATTCAACCAATTCTGTGAGCATCCTGATCTCCAGTGTTTTGAACTGTGCATCTGATAGGCGGGCTATCTCTTCGTTTCTTAGTTGTATTTGCTGAAGAGCTTTGATTCTTTCATTGGGTCTTTTTTTTTTTTTTTTTTTTTTTTTTTTTTTTTTTTTTTTTTTTTTTTTTTTTTTTTTTTTTTTTTTTTTTTTTTTTTTTTTTTTTTTTTTTTTTTTTTTTTTTTTTTTTTTTTTTTTTTTTTTTTTTTTTTTTTTTTTTTTTTTTTTTTTTTTTTTTTTTTTGTCTCAACACACACGTTTTATAGTGAGGGGCAAAGCCTTAGGTGTTTGTCAGGTGGGGCAACCCAGTTGCTGGGTTGTGACGCTGTATGTGGGGGAGGGGTCCAAGAGTGAACAATGACGCTTGCTCTGCTCTCTGAGGGATTTCAGTCACTTTGCTGCTCCCCCCAAGCAAACTGGGCCCTTCTGGTGCTGATTCCAAGGTAAGTGCATTTGTATATGCTCTAGGACCCTGTGGGTCTCTCCAGCAAACTCTCCCGTGAGGCTGAGAGTCTCTCCTGGCACCTCAACACACACAGATGTTTTCAATTGGGGTTTTGAGGCTTTATTTCCCCACACTGGGACCCTGGGTTTCTTGGTCTGTCTCACTCCCCAGTTTCCCCTGGTTTATCTGCATGCGAATGTTGGACTGCCAGATTCCACAAGCCACCTTGTGTGCCAGCACCCCTCCACAGTTAGCTGCCTCGCTGGGTCCGCCCGCTGCCACCTTGCATGCTTGGGGTCTCCAGCTGCTGCTTTGCGTGCCCAGGGTCCGCCAGCCACCACTTTTTTTTTTGCTGCAACCCCTCTCCACCCAACTCCGCCCCTCCTACCAGTTTGGATGAATGTGTCTACTTTCACTCCTTGGTTGTCGGACTTCCACACAGTTCAATTTTCTGTGAGTACTGATTGTTATTTTGTTTCTAAATTTTTGTTGTCCTTATTCTGGCTGTGCAAGGAGGCACAGTGACTAACTATGCCTCCATCTTGGCTGGAAGTCCATAGTCTATTATTGTGTCTAGAGGAAATTAAATGAATGTGTTTGTGTTTAATTTATGATGATTGATGTATTATCAATGATTTTGGAAGAACAAATTATGAAAAACTTAAAAATATCCCCAAACTATTTATACTTCTCATGCCAGTTGCTAGTGTTTATCTGTTCTCATTTTCCTGTTCTTGTCAAGATGTTTCTGGGCTTTTCTGGGGGAATTCTCAACTCTAAGCTTTCAGCTTGTTCTCCACAAGAAATGCAATCCTGGCTCAAACTTTGTGGTTTCTCTCTCTCTCTCTCTCTCTCTCTCTCTCTCACACACACACACACACACACACACACACACACAGAGACACAGACACACACACACAATCCAGCAACTGCTGTCCCTTCAAGCTTTTGAAGTGTGGTATTCCCTCTAGAGGCTTCCTAAGGAGAAGGACGTGGCAAGTGACCTTGACCCCTCCAGGCTTCTTTCAGCCTGGAAATGAAAGGACATCACAGGTTAGTGATTAATTATAGAAAAGTCAAGAGACATTCTCCTAGAGCTGGTGGAGGTATTTAACATTAGGGCTAAAGGGTCAGATTAAAGAAAGGATCACAAGAAAGGAGTAGAGGTGCTTGAGGGCTCTGGTGAGAAGACCAATGACAAAGTAAAACAAATACCGTCAGATATGCAGAGATTCTGAGGAGTTACTCTCCTGCGAGTCAATCAGCTACAATAGTCCCCCTTATCCATGGTATTGTTTTCCATGGTTTCAGTTACCTGCAATCTTAAAATACTAAATAGAAATTTCCAGAAATAAAAAAAATTCATCATTTTTTTAAATGTTATTTATTTATTTTTAGACAGAGGTGATGGGAGAGAGAGAGGGAGAGAAACATCAATATGTGGTTGCCTCTTGCACACCCCCTACTGGGGGCCTGGCCTGCACTGCAGGCATGTACCCTAGACAGGGAATCCAACTAATGACCCTTTGGTTTGCAGGCCAGCGCTCAATCCACTGAGCCACACCAGCCAGGGGAACAATTCATAAGTTTTAAAATCTAATACCATTCTGAGTAATGTGATGAAATCTCATACTACCCACCTCTTTCCTGCCCTGGACAGGAATCATCCCTGTCTAGTGTATCTACACTATATACACTACCCACTTGTTAGTCTCTTAGCAGCCACCTGAGTCACATAGTAGCTGTCAGTTATTGGATCAGCTGTCCTGGTATTGCAATGCTTGTGTTCAGGTAATCCTTAGTTTACTTAATAATGGTCCCAAAGATCAAGAGTAGTAATGGCTGGTGATTCAGATCTGCTATAAACATCCTCTATTAACAGCATTTTTGGTACTATCCACCATTACCACAGTCACCTCTAGAAAAATTTATCACCCTAAAAGAAACCTCATACTCATTAGCAGTCACTCTCCATTTCCCCCGCTAGACCCTCAGTCCTAGGCAACCACCAACATATGTTCCACCTCTACAGATTTTTCTATTCTGGATATTTTATGTAAGTTAAATCATAGTATGTGATCTTTTATATCTTGGTTTTTTCACTTAGGTTAATGTTTTCATGGTTCATTCACATTGTAGCATGTGTTAGTATTTAATTTCTTTCTATTTTTGTCAAATAATATTCTAGTGTATAATATGCCACATTGGTTTTTTATTTTTATTTGATGAACATTTGGATTGTTTCCATTTTGGCTATTATGAATAGCACTGCTATAAACATGTAAAAGTTTTTATGTGGACATATATTTTAGTCAGGAGTGGTAGGAGTGGAATTGCTGGGTTGTATGGTTGTATTTAACTGTTACAGCAACTGCTATCCTTTTTCCACAGGGACTGCACCATTTTACATTTCCACCAGTAGGAGTTCCCATTTCTCCACATTCTTACCAACATATCTTTTTTTTATCATACGCATTCCAGTGGGTGGAGAGTAGTATCTTACTGTAGGGATTATTTGCACTCCCCAGATGCATAATGATGTTGAAGATCTTTTTGTGTAAAACTGGCCTTTTGTATGTATTTTAGATAACTGTAAATTCAGATCCTTTGACCATTTTAAATTGGGTTATTTATCTTTTTATCTTGAGATATAGCAGTTCTTTATATATCTTGGATACAAGTCCTTCCATTACCAGATGTATAATTTGCCAAAAATAAAATTCTTTTAGGGTTTCCTTTTGCTTTCTTGATGGTGTTCCTGGAAGCACAAAAGGCTTTAATTTTAATGATATCCAATTTATCTATATTTTTGCTTGTGTTTTTAGTGTCATATTTAAGACACCAATACCTAATCCAAAGTCATGAAGATTTGCAGCTGTTTTAGGAGTTTTATAATGTTAGCTCTCACATTGTGTCTTTGATTCATTTTGAGTTAATTTTAAGTGTGGTATGAAGTAGGGGTCCAGCTTCATTTATTTGCATGTGGGTATCCAGTTGTCCTAGCATCATTTGATAAAAAGACCATTCTTTCCCCCATTTAACTGTCTTAGCACCATCTTCAAAAATCAATTGATCATAAAAGTGAGGGTTATTTTTGGACTCTCACTTCTATTTCTATTTAATTATTTTTAGTATTACTGTAAAAATTGTTTCCTTAATATCATTTCTGGTTTACTTATTAATACTCTATGGATTTTTATAAATTGATCTTGTACCCTGCCAATTTTCTGAATTCCTTTATGCCTATGGTGTTTTAGTTTATTCCTTTGAATTTCTATGCATGAGATCATATAACCTGCACATAGAGACAATATTACTTCTTTCAAACATGAAAGATTTTTCTTTCATTTTTGTGTTCATTGCAGCTTTTTTTGAAGTGGAATTATTCAATTCAAAGTGCCCTATTTGCTGTTTTATGTATATAATGCCATGGGCCTCCTGCCAGTTAAACAAAATATGCTTTAACTCATCATTTTTAAAAAGGTTCTTTTTATTTATTTATTTTTATAGAGAGGGGAAGGGAGGGAGAAAGAAAGGGAGAGAAACTTCAATATGAGAGAGAAACATTGATCAGTTGTCTCTCACAAGCACCCCGGCCAGGGACCAAACCTGAAACCTAGGCATGTGCTCTTGACCAGGAATTGAATTGGCAAGCTTTCAATTTATGGGTCAATGCCCATCAACTGAGCCACAATGGTCAGGCTAACTCATCATTTTTAATACTACTCCTTATTATTTTACATGCAACTACTCCCTTATTGATATTTAAATGGGTTCTCTTATTTATTACTACAATGAATGCCATGTACATATTTTTTACAAATATATTCTTAAACAACCATCCTAAAATCTCTTGATTTCACATAATACAAGACCATGATAGCTGAACTGGCAGTCTGACTGACTGATTGACTGAAATTCTATTTCTACTGTGTATAACTTAAAACAATAACAACATTTGGAACTCTGCTTTTTCCAGGCCCACTGACACTCAATCTTTCTCAGTCTCAGAGGACACTTTCTGTCTCTAAACTTCTCTGTCCATTTAACTACCCTTGTCCAAGAGGTATTCTGGTAACTCCTCAGATCCTAGTTCTACACTTGCTGGCTATGTAACCTGAAGAAGGTAAGTGAGGGATTTACCCCCATTCACTTCACATCTAGTTATCAACTCTCCACATAGCTCATGCAGTTTGCATTGAAAATATGTTTGTGTTTCATCTCTGTAGCCACTGTACACACCATCACAGCATTTTTTCATATCCTAGACCTACTTAAAGATTTAAGTGTCTGCTGTTCAGAAAGGATACATTCCTGAGCTCCTCGTACCCTACAGATCCAGACCACCTCCCATGTAGGGAATATATTCCTGCCACTCCAATCTCCTCACCCTCCCCTACTAATGCCATAATTCTCTCTGCTTCTGTATTCTGTTCATTCAGACCTTCTTATCAATTCTCTAGGGTCAACAATGACCTCTACTTTTCAATGTGATAGACTTTCCTATCTTCATTTCCCTCAACTTCTCTAGGGCTTTCTCCAGGCTAACATCCTCCTTCTTGAAGTGCTTACTTTGGCCTGAATACTATTGCACTGCAGGCATGTTGCCTGATAGAAGAGAAGCCCAGTTGAGCTATTGCCTCTAAGATTTGGTTCCTCTTCTGCCTGAGCAAGCCTTTCTATTGTAGTGATATCATGGTTAATGAAGTATTGAAACTGGGGCAAATCCAGTATTTGAGATTGTGATTGATAACTCTATTTAAAATTCCAATTTCACCCTGGCTAGTGTGGCTTGGTGGATTGAGCACTGACCTGTGAACATAAAGTCCACTGGTTCAATTCCTGGTCAGGGTCTGTGCCTGGGTTGCAGACCAGGTCCCCAGTTGGGGGGCATGCAAGAGGTAACCAATCCATGTTTCTCTCACACAATGATGTTTCTCTTCTTCTCTTTCTCCCTCCCTTCCCCTCTCTCTCTAAAAGTAAATATTTTTTAAAATATGTTAAAAATAAATAAAATCACAATTGCATGACCACTGGGATTTATCCTAAAACTTTCCTCTATGGCATCCCATTCTGTCCATTTGAGAGAACGCTAGCTCCCTATACACAACAAAGTGTAGAGCTGTCCATGGTGCTGAAACGCTTAAACTGGACTGTTCCACTATTTCAATGACTTCCTTCCTTCCTTCCTTCCTTCCTTCCTTCCTTCCTTCCTTCCTTCCTTCCTTCCTTTTTAAGATTTTATTTATTTATTTTTAGATATGGGAAGGGAGGGACACAAACACCAATGTGTGGTCTGGGAACCTGGCCCACAACCCAGACACATGCCTCGACTGGGAATCAAACTGATGACCATTGTGTTTGCAGGCCATCACTCAATCCACTGAGCCACACCATCCAGGGCTCAATGAATGGCATTCTTATTTTGGAAAACTGCTCACTAATACAAACTCTACAGTTGAAAATTTACATTCATTATTTATAAGCTTAGACCACCTGAGTTACTGAACAAACTAGCAATAAGTCAGATATAACACAGAGCCACAAAATATTCTCTTTATAATGCCTATGCTGAAATGTACAAAAGAAAACAAAGATAGAAGTGAACAATTTTTAAATTTTTATCTGATATAAAAAATAAATCCAGTATTATAGTGGAGAAAAGAGGTAAAGAATCTAGATTTCAATTAACTCTATCTTATCCCAAATTACACACTATCCTTTTTAACCTTACCAGACATTTTTTCCATAGTTAATCTTCATTCAATTTCACCCACACATTTACCTTTTTAAAAAAGGTTTTGCCCTGGCCAGAGTGGCTCAGTTGGTTGGAATGCCATCCCATAACATAAGGATGGCTAGTTTGATTCCCAGTCAGGGTACATACCCAGTTGGGGTGTGTGCAGGAGGCAGCCAAGTAATGTTTCTCTCTCTCTCCTCCTCCTCTGTCTTAAATGAGAATAAAATAAACCTTTAAAATTTATTTTTAATTTTAAAAATTTTAAGTATTTTATTTACTTTTAGAGAGAAGGGAAAGGTGGAAGAGAGGGAGAGAAACATCAGTGTATGAGAGATACATCATTCGGTTGCCTCTTGCATGCCCTCAATTGGGGACCTGGCCCACAACCCAGACATGTGTCCTGACTGGGAATTGAACCAGCAACCTTTCAGCTCACAGACCAGCATTCAATCCACTGAACCACACCAGCCAGAGCTAAATAAATTTTTAGAATGAAATCTTGCCATTTCCCACACATGGATGGATCTAGAGGGTATTATGCTAAGTGAAATAAGCCAGGGCTGGGGAGTAGGCCAGGCTTCCTTAGCCCTACCTCTTCACCATTATTTATGGAGAGGGAATCCCCAAGAAGGAAGCCTCAATCAAGGACCTGCCAAGAATTTTTTAAATTTGTTATTGAAAGTATAATAAATTAATGAGTCCAGCTCCAGAAAAATATTTCATTATTTTTATTTTAGAGATTTTTATTTATTTATTTTAGACAGAGGGGAAAGGAGGAAGAAAGAGAGGAAGAGAAACATCAATGTATGGTTGCCTCCCACATGCCCCCTACTGGGGACCTGGCCCACAACCCAAGCATGTGCTCTGACTGGGAATCACACTGGCGACACTTTGGTTCACAGGCCAGTGCTCAGTCTACTGAGCCACACCAGCCAGGGCATATTTCATTTTTATTGCTGCATGATATTCGTGTGTGTGTGTGTGTGTGTGTGTGTGTGTGTGTGAGTGTGTGTGTCTGTATGTCATATCTTCATCCATTCATCTATCAATGGGTTCCTAGGTTACTTCCACATCTTGGCTATTGTAAACAATGCTTCAGTGAACATAGGGGTGCTTATATCTTCCCAAGTTAGTGCTTTCATTTTCTCTGTATGATTACCCAGAAGTGGAATTGCTGGGTCATATTGTATATGTATTTTTAACATTTTGAGACATCTCCATACTGTTTTCCATAGCAACTGCACCAGATCCCACCAACAGTCCTCAAGTGTTCACTTTTCTGTACATGCACACCAACACTGGTTATCTGTTGACTTTGGAAATAGCCATTCTGACTGCTGTGAGGTGGTTCTTGCTGTGGTTTTGATTTGCAATTCCCTGATAATTAGTAACGTTGAGCATCTTTTCATATGGCCATATATATGTCTCCTTTGGAGAAATGTCTTTTCACGTCCTCTATCCATTTTTCACTAAATTGTTTATTTTATTGTTATTGAGTTATATGAGTTTCTTATATGTTTTGGATATCAACCCTTTATCAGATACATCATGTGCAAATATATTCTCCCATTAAGTAGATTGTCTTTTGTTTTATTGAAGATTTCTTGTACTGTGCAGAAGCTTTTTAGTCTGATGAAGTTCCATGTATTCTTGCTTTTGTTTCCCACACTCAAGAGAATGTATTCAAAAAAATGTTACTCAGACTAATGTAAAATAGTCTACTTTCCTCTATTTTCTTCTAGATATTTTATGGTTTTGGGCTCTACATTTAAGTGTTTAACCCATTTTGAGTTTTTTCTTTTTTAAAGATTTTATTTATTTTTAGATAGAGGGGAAGGGAAAGAGAGAGGGAAACATTGCATGGTTGCCTCTTGTGTGCCTCCCTACTGGGGACCTGGTCTGCAACCCAGGCATGTACCCTGACTGGGAATCAAACCAGCAGCCCTTTGGTTTGCAGGCCAGCACTCAATCCACTAAGCCACACTAGCCAGGGCCACTATGAGTTTATTTTTGCATACAGTGTACAATAAACCAATTTTTCTTTCTTTCTTCTTTCTTTCTTTCTTTCTTTTTTGGCCTATATCTCTCCAGTTTTCCACTATTTGTTGAAGAGACTGTCTTTACTCCTTTGTCCATATGAGTTGAGGTTTTATTTCTGGATTCTCTATTCTGTTCCATTGATTTATTTGTATGTTTTTATGCTAGTACTATGCTGTTCTGAATACTGTAGTCTTGTAGTTTGAGTTTGGGGAGTGTGATATCTCCAACTTTGTTACTCCTCAAGATTGCTTTGGCTACTTGGAATCTTTTGTGGTTCTGTATAAATTTTAGGATTATTTATTACGGTTTGAGAAGCATGCCATTGTTATTTTGATAGAAACTGTATTGAATCTGACATCTTTGGATAGCATGGTCATTTTTTAAAAGATTTTCTTTCTTTTTTATTTTTAGAGAGAGGGGAAGGGAAAGAGAAAGAGAGAGAAACATCACTTTGTGGTTGCCTCTCGAGCACGCCCCATTGGGGACCTGGCCAGCAATCCAGACATGTGCCCTGACCAGGAATTGAACCGGTGACCCCTTTGGTTTGCAGGTTCATGCTCAATCCACTGAGCTACACCAGCCAGGGCCTAGTGTGGTCATTTTAACAATGTTAACCCTTCCAATCCATGAACAAGGTATGTACTTCCATTGATTTGTATCCTCTTCAATATCTTATAATTTTCAGAGTATAGGTCTTTCACCTCCTTGGTTAAATTCATTACTGGGTATTTTATTCTTTTGGATGCAAAATGTGAGTTTTTTAATTTCTCATGATTGTTATTAGTATATAGGAATGTTGACAGGTTTCTATTAATTTTGTATCCTGCTATTTTAATGATTTTGTTAATTTTTTTTGTGTGTGGATTCTTTAGTTTTCTATAAATAACATCATGTCATCTGCAAATAGTGACAGTTTTTACTTCTTCCTTTCCTATTTGGATGTCTTTTATTTCTTTTTCTTGCCTGATTGCTGTGGCTAGAACTTTCACTACTGTTTTGAATAATAGTGGTGAGCGTAGGCATCTTTGTCTTGTTCCTGATCTTAGTTTTCAGCTTTTCACCTTTGAGTATGATGTTAGCTGTGGATTTGTCATACATAGGCTTTATCAAGTTGAGGTCAGTCCCTTGTATTCCCATTTTGTTGAGTTTTTTTTAAATCATAAGTGAATGTTGAATTTTGTCAAATGCTTCTCTGCCTCCATTGAGATAATGATTTTTATCCTTACATTTATTGATGGTATGAATGACATTGCTTTATGGATGTTAAACCACCCCTGCATCCCTGATATAAATTCCATTTGATTATGGTGTATTAGCCTTTCAATGTGTTATTGAATTTGGTTTGCTAGAAATTTGTGAGAATTTTAGCATCTATGTTCATCAGGGATATTGACCTGTAGTTCTTTTTTTTTTTTTTTTTTGGAGTGTTTTTGTCTGATTTTGGTATCAGAGTAATTTGGCCTTGTAGAATAGTTTGAAAGGGTGCCTTTCTCTTCAGTTTTTTTAAATAGTCCATGAATAGGTTTTTCAATGTTTGGTAGAATATATCTGTGAAGCTGTCTGGTCCTGGGCTTTTGTTAAAATGCCCAACTTTGTATGTAAAAAAAAAAAGAAGTTCCTCAAGTCCATATATATTCTCCATTTTTCTTTTGTTGCAAACACAACCAAACTCATTGAAGATTATACAATTTCTCCCCCTACCTCCACTTCCTTTGTATATATTCCTCAATCCCTGACATGCAATGTTTCTGATCTCACCCATCCAATGGAACTGCTCCCACCAAGATCATGAAGGCTGTGTTGCCAAATCCAGTGGACACTCCTCACTATTCATGACATTATTCCTCAGCAGCATTCCACATTGTGCCCTTCCATCCTTCTTCCCCTGGCTCTCATCATACCTTTCACTAGGTTTTATCCTGTCTGCTGTCTTCTATTTCTCTGCCCTCCTTTTTATGTTCTCCACTTTCTCCCTCAGCTGTCTTCTCTTCTCATTACACTTTCTGTGGATGTTATTCTCCTCCCCCTATATGTTGATAACATCCAAATCTCTCTCTGCAGCCACCACCTCTCTTCCCCCAAACCCAACTTGTATAAACCCTGTCTCAGGAAACAGCCCCACCACCCACCCTGTTGCCTAGCCAGAAGCATGAGGAACACTCTTGATTTGTCCCTCTACCATACCCACACAGCAAAACAATCCCCAAGACCTGTCAAATTCTACCTGCTAAGGATCCGGGAAAACTATTTCTCTTCTCTCCACCTGCCAGCACCTTAATTCTGGTTTCTAGTCCTTCCCTGGGATTGCTGCAAAAGTTTCTGATCTCTCCCCTTTCCAAACAAGTCTCCACACAACCAGAGTGGTCTAAGACACAAATCTCTACTTAGTTTTGGGCTTAAGTTCCTCCAGTGTTCCTCTGGATAAAACCTCCATCTTTAGCATGGCTGAAAAGGCCCAGGAAGAGATGGCCCAAGCCTACCCCTCTGACTCTACCTTGCTCCCCATCTCCCTTGTACCCTCTGCCCCAGCCATGCTGAACAAGTTAGTATAGCAAAGCTGTCATGTGCTTGTTCCCAGATCATTGCACTCCCCTCTGGAATGCTCTTCCCCTCAATGCCTGGCTAACTCCTGCTCAGTCTTAAGGCCTCAGCTTGGACTTTTTGCTCTAGTTTTCCTCTGACTCACAAAGATGGCTTAGCAGCCCATGTTGGGTGTTCCCATAGCAATTCTTTACCACAGACCATTAATTTGCTTTTTTAGTCATACATAACTTGCTATGCAAATACTTCCAGCCCTGTCCTCCACTCCTTCCTGATCAACATCCTAAGGCCCCTCCTTTATGGAACTTGTGCTGCCCCACAAGACCCTGCACCACCTTTCTCAGGGCACTTATCCAACTTCTATAATTGTCTGTTTAATTGCTAGCTCCACAAAGAGCCATTTCTGTATCACTTATACTTACCAGCAACAATTACCAGATAGTAATTGCTCAACAAATGTTCAGTGGGCGAATGAATCCTTGGGATGATTATGTCCTATCTACCTTACTTAGTAGGACAGTTCAATGGATACATGTAATTATTTTCTAATTTACATAGTACTATAGAACTGTTGCATTATTATTATTATTACTACTACTACTATGTGTCTGGCTGACCCACTCCATGAGATCTATGCCGTATTCAATTTTTTTTGTCCCAGAACTCAGCATATCTGGCATGTTTTCAACCAATTTTTGTTGGCTGCATCAATGACTTTAAGAAGTGAAGAAACGGGCCCAGGCAATTGAACTACCCAGACCACACATGGCTACTTTGTCTCAGATACAAGACTACAACTCTGTCTGAAAAAAGGGAAGCTTGGAAAAAACTTGCTCAATATCCAAATAGAATTCCACCAAATAACTGAGATGCACTGGTTTCTCTCCATCAAGAGACTGGCCAGAAGCTGTGGGAACTACCAGAGCCCCAGCCCTCCCTAGTCAGGTATCCCCATAGTGGACATAACCTAAGAGGGATGTGCAGACAGGGTTCTGGGTATTTCAGTATGGAGGGAAGCTAGGCCCCTAATTTCCTTTGTCCCTTTCTGTAAGTTTCAACCTCAGCCTCAGGCCCTGGTCTCAGGATAGTATTATCCTTCTCCTCCCAAATCTGTTGCTAAGATCATTCTTTTCCTACCTAGTATAGTATCCCTTCCTTCCCTAGTCAGTGAGTCATTGGCCAGGGCTGGGAATAAATCATTTAGTCTAGCCCCTGAGGGATGTTAGAGTTCCTGCTTCCAGGTTTTCATCATGAACATGCCCCCTCTTCAACTTTCCCTCCTGGTTCTAGGTCGCAAACCTTCATCCTGCCCCAGACTCTCTCCAGGGCCCCTGTTGACACTCATGAGACAGCAAAAGACAAAACAAGGAAAGATAAACTCATTTTTCTCCTTTTTCTACATTTTGAGATGACTTCCCCCAACATCACAAACCCTTAGAGGACACTGAGCATCCCTTTTCTTCCATCAGAAGACCCAGCCCTGAGACTAAAGAGCCCCAGTGGAAGACAGGTAGGTTTTTCTCTCAACCTGGATTTTTTAATCTTTTATAGCACATTTTAGGCAATCTTCAAGCACATCCACACACTGGCAGTATTTAAACTTGGCACTGGAGTGCATATCCCAGGACTCATGCCCTCATAGGGACCAACGAAGGGCAGATCTTAAGGGAATGTGTGGCCCCAATACCTTAGCTTCTTTTGCTCCTAGGTTGACAGGGTCTTTGCTGGCATTCTGCTCAGTGACTGAGGACCTGAATGGGATGCTTGAATGAAAAGAATCTGGTACTGCCCCCTTAGCCTTACCTCTACACTTAATGGTCAACCCATCAAACGATACTTTTTGCTCCACCTAACCCAGACAACACTATGGCAGACAACAAAACAAAAACCATTCTTCCTTTTCTCCAAAAAATTCAATCTTGGAGTCTACCCGCTTGCTTGACAAAGGACACATACAGCAAAGCCTTAGATGCCCTGACTCATAAGAGAGCTGATCGCTGCTGCAATGCGCATGATACCATACGTCAACTCAGACCCAGGACTGAGTCACCTTGGCTCCACCCCCAAATCAGGGAAAATGGGATTCAGGGAGCTGGTTCTGTGCCCTCCCTTCTGAATCTCATACACCCTTAGTGCATATAGCCTTTTACATAAAACTTAACACTACCTAAAAGGCTGGTCTCCTCAATCGTAAATATACACACTATTGCCCTGGCCAGTATGGCGCAGTGGTTAAAGCACTGTCCCATAACCAAAAGGTTGCAGGTTGGATTCCTGGTCAGGACACATGCCTAGGTGTCAGGTTCATCCCTGGTCCAGATGCATACATTCCCAGATCCCCACACAGATCCCCAGTCCAGGGGCGTGCAGAGGCAACTGAGTGATGCTTCTCTCGCATCAGTGTTTCTCTCTCTCTCCCTCTAAAGGCAAATGAAAATGTCCTTGGTGAGGATAAAAAGATAAACAAAAAATAAAATAAATGTGCACACTATTTGTTTGCTAGTAATTAAGACTCTACTTGGACACGTTTAATCAATATTTTCACAAGCATTTAGTCTTAACTAAATATTTTCATCAACAGGAAGTTCTAGAATTATACTGTATGAGCCCCAAGAATTTGGAGAACATTACACATTCCTCCTAATTCAGAAATTTAGATAATGACAATGGGGTCTTGGTCACGGCCAGGCTGCAAAATTCATGTCAGACCCTGTTTATGCATCGTTACAGGTTCAGTGCTTAGCATAGGTCCAAACACACAGTCAACACTCAGTAAATATTTGCTGGATTTTAATGAATCCTGTAAAAATCTCACTTGGAGACATCAGGTTGTGACACCTCTTTCTGCTTCTTCTCACAGGAGCTTCTGGTATAACCCAGGCCGAGCAGCAGGGGGCACCCAAGGCTGCTGCTCAAATCCGAGAGGGTATGGCAAGATCGCAGAAAGGGGGTTGGATGTAGACCAGGCCTTAAAACCTGATGTGCCCTGCACTCCCCATGGTGACACTGGCATTCCTAAGGTGCACGTGGCAGACTGAGCAGAGGAAGCAGGTTTCAGGGCCTTAGAACCCACTGAATTAACTTCTAAGAGAACTTTACCTTTGCAGAGAGAATGCGCAAAAAGAGAGAAGCCTCCCACAGCTGTCAGTCTCAAAGAGCTGCTCTCACCTCAGTCCATGTGGGGAAGGGGCTACAAAGCAGACAATCTTTATTCACAATTGGGGCAGCAAAGGGGAGATACCCCCAGGTCTGTCCAAAAGCAAAGACATTGGGAAAGACGGCACAGGGCATGGCCTCAGCATTCGTCCTCACCCAACAGGGCGTAAGGGTTTCGAGAGGCCAGGCTGGATCCTGGAGCTGAGGTCGGGGTGTCCTCATCCCCTTCCCCCTCCTCATCTGCATCCCGGTCCTCCTCTCCCTCCTCCTCACAGGAGCTGCTAAGCTCTTCTTCCTCCTCCTCTTCCTCCTTGTCACCTGCTGGCCCCACCCTGCCCTGCAAAACCACCAGCTCCATGGTCTCCGGATGGGATTCCCAGGTGCCTGGGGAACCAAAACAAGAAGAACAGAGAAGAGTTTTGAACAAGGGACTAAAGCCAGAAGAAGATGGGGAAGAGGCAAAGACTAAGAATAAAAAAAAAATTTTGTAGCTGCTGGAACGTATTCCTTCATTCATTCATTCAACCTCCCATGTCCTGGGCACTGAATCGTTCTGCCCACATTAACTCCAATTTCTGTCACCACCTCACCAGGGGGCAACTAGCACCCTGATTTTGTAGATCAGGAAACGGTCTCAGAGACACTTAATAACACAGAACTGACTGACAGGCGTAGAATCCAGGTCTGTCCGAGCTCTGTGTGGCCACAAGCCCACCCTCTCTTGCCTACACTACAGCAGGGCTGGGAGGCACACTGGTGGGCTGACCTTTCTGCTCACTATAGCCCGGGGGATGAAAGCACAGGCTGAGGCGGCCATCCAGTGCCAGCCGCAGGAGGCTGTTGGCCGCTCTGTACACATCGTTCCGCGCTGCCTTGGCTGTCTTGTAACCACGTTTCTCTGCCCAGGCTGGAGGGAAAAAAGCATAATGGGGAGGGAAGCCCATTAACCCCACTTCCCTAACACAGCCCTTCCAGTTTTCTAGAATATTCCAGGCCAGCGATCTTACTGTCCCATGACAGAAATCTAGGGGTGGCCAGCTGTTGGGTCAATGACAACATCTGAAGAGAGGAGAGGGACAGGGCAGAGTAAAGGGCAAGGTGAGGAACCAGGCACATGAAACTTACCTTCGCAGATGTCCCAAGCACACCAGGGGTGTTCTGCAGAGGGGTCCTCAGCTTCTGGATGGCGCAGGTGGAGCAGGACATGCACAGGGATTCGGGAGGCCAGGTAGCCCACAGCAGTGTAGGGCTCCTGGATCTGGGCAATGGGGTAGATCCCCGCCAGAACCTAAGAGGAAACAAGAATGCTCAGCCCCTTCCTTGATCTCCCGTCTTCCCCCACTTTCCCCCTCTTTCCCCACACTGCCCTCATACCTGCAACTGCTTAGGCAGAAGAGAGGGGAATATGAGGCCTGGGCAATCGCAGAGCTTCACAGAGGGAGTCAGAAAGTAGGTCTGAAAGTATCGGGTGTGGCCAGGGGTTCTGGAGACACTCACGACCTTCCGCCCCACCAGCCCATTGATCAGAGAGGACTTTCCCACATTGGGGAAACCTGAGGAAAGCAAGGAAAGTTAACACTTGACAGATCCTCACTCTGTGATGGGAAGGATATGGTGCTGTATCAATAAATGAAAGGGGAGCTAAGGCTCAGAAATTACGGAAGCAGTTTAACATTGCAAGTTAGAAATCAGGCTCTGGACTTCCAGGGTTGAATCCTGGCCTCTCCACTTACCAGCTTTGTGACCTCAAGGCAATTGACTTAACTTTCTGAGCCTCTGTTTCCTCATTTTACTGTGCAGATATCTCTAACCTCAGAGCAGTCAAGATTAAATGAGAAACAAAAACAACTGCGTAGGTCAGTGTCTACAGTGGATTCAACACCCTATGCCAGTGAGACATGCATCTCATGGTTATAGTAAGTTCTCCAAGAAGTCTGAAGACCATGGGCTCACTGACACTTGTCATGACACCACATTCATTCTGGCACAGATCAGCCCTCTGGCCTCAGTACCAGGATGTCCCTTCCAAAGATCATTTCCTCCACCCCACCTCAGCTATAGATTCCTGTGGTCATGACCTGGAGTCTGCGACTTCACACCTCCAAAATCTCAACGGCAAGCATCCCCGCTCTGACCCGACATCACATCTTTCCAGATCACTTATCCTGGTCCCTCCATTTTAATCATACTTTGACAATGACTAGCACGGGAACACTATTAAACACCCAATTCATGTCCTCACTTCCCTCTTTCCCAACTTCAGGTCCCGCCTCTTCCCTCCACTTTACTCACCTGGCAAAACCCCAACCCTACAAAATGCAATTCTTTCAGCACCTGCTCCCAGCAGCTGACTGCAGCTGGAGAAAGATGGACTACCGTGATGACCGCACTCCATTTACAGCCGCTAGGCATCTCCTTTCCACAGGAGGGGGGGGAGGGAGGGAGAAAACAACCCTCCTCTGACAACACCCACCAGCCCCATTTCTCTGTCCCCTTTATAGTGAAACACCTTCAAAGACTTGTCTCTTTTTGGTCCCCACTTATTCATGCCATCTTCTTTATGACTACAAACTGTGAACATACACATCTCTTCCTCCTTTCTCCTTCCTGTCTCTCAAGGTACTTATCTCTCCCCACTCTCCCAGGCTCCAACACTTCTTTTGCTGATTTGTTTCCTGAGCCCATTTCTTCTATGGCTCATTTCTACCTCTGTGACTTTCTAAATAAACTTTCTCTTATAGTTTGAAAAAAAAAAACTGTACATACACAAAAATCCTTAAAACGTAAATGTGCCAGATAAACCCCGTATCACCCACTCCTGGGCCCACAGTGTGACGTGCATCCCCAGAGGCCCCACTGGTCCCTTCTTGATCATAAGCTCTCTCTCTTTTAGCTTTACCCTGAGTTGTAAGGGATTCTGTTGCTTACATTTCATTTTAATTTTAGGACCTGCGTATTCCTGAATGATGCAGTTCAGTTTTGTAGCTTTTGAACTTTACACAAATGGACTTATGTAATATGGAGACTGTCGTGTCTGCTCCTGTCTCACACAATGTCACATGAAGTTCTACCATACTGTTGGCCATTCTCTCACTGGCCTACACCAGTCTGGCTTTCTCTCCTCAATCCACTGAATCCCCTCACATTCACACTGCCGAGTTCGCTGAGCAAATCTCTGGTCTTATCTCACTTGATTTGTCGGCAACATCTGATACAGCTGAGCCCTCCTTCCCCCTCCAAAAATGTTTTGCATTTGACACCTGGGGATCCCTGTTTCCTCCTCCTTTGCCCAACCTCTAAATACCAGTGTGGCCTCCACTTTCCACCTAGTTCCTACCCCACACCTCCCCCAATCCATGGCTGTTTTAAGTACCATTTATACCAGCAGTCCCCAACCTTTTTAGCACCAAAAATCAGTTTTGTGGAAGACAATTTTTCCACAGACTAGGGTGGTGGGGATGGTTTTGGGATAATTCAAGCACATTACATTCAAGCTCAACCCCTGCTGTGTGGCCCAGTTCCTAACGGGCCCAGACTGGTACCAGTCTATGGCCCAGAGCTTGGGGACCCCTGATTTATTAGCCACCACTAGTGGCTCCCCAAATTTAAATCTGTCCCAAATTCAAATCTCCAATCTTCTTCCCTAAGCTCCAGGCTGATATACCTATTCAATATCTCCACTAGGGATATATTTTTTTAAAGATTTATTTATTTTTAAAAAGTGGGGAAGGGAGAGAGAAAGAGGGAGAGAAACATCAATGTGTGGTTGCCTCTCACACACCCACTACTGGGGACCTGGCCCGCAACCTAGGTGCCCTGACTGAGAATCGAACCAAAGACCCTTGGTTTGCAGGCCAGAGCTCAATCCACTGAGTCATACCAGCCAGGGCTCCACTAGGGATATTTTTTAAAAATCTCAATTTTAATATCTGAATCCCCTCCCCTCCCAAACTCCTCCAGCCTGCTCCCAATCTTCCTGTCTCAGTATTCCCAGTTGCTGAGCACTAAAACCTGGATGTCCACTGCAATAGCCTCTGATGCACTCTCCGCTTCCTTTCTTGCCTACCCCCCACATTTACTATCCCCTATCTTACTCAAAGCCCACCCCTGGTTTCTTATAAGACTTGAAATAAATCCAAAACTCTTAGCCACGTCACCTTACATGATGTGGTGCCTGACGACCTTTTTGACCTTATCCCCAATTCTCTTTTCTGGCTCCAATACTCCAATCTGTCTGGCTGGTCCCATGGTCAGCAAGCTCATTCCCACCTCCAGGCCCTTTCACTTACTATCCTTGGCCCAGAAGTCCCTTACCCCACATCTCCACAGCTACTTCTTTTCATCATTCCAGGCTTTTCTCAGGAATTTTTCCCAAAGGACTCCTCCTTTTTAAGTCTCTCTCTGTCCCCTTTCACTGTTCCCTAAATAACATGATTTTAAACAATGACTCAATTTATTCACAAGAAAACAGCTCCGTAAAGGAAGAGGCCTTCCTGGCTGGTGTGGCTCAGTGGTTGAGTGTGAGCCTGCAAACCAAAGGGTCACCAGTTTGATTCCCTCCTGGGTTGTGGGCCAGATCCCCAGTGGGGCCAGTGAGGGAGGCAACCACACATTGGTGTTTCTCTCCCTCTGTTCCTCCCTCCCTTCCCCTCTTTAAAAAAATAAATAAAATCTTAAAAAAAAAAAGAAAGAGGTCTTTCTCATTTTTATGGCAGTATCTCCTCCCCCTGCACATAGCACCTGTACCTGGTGCTCAGGAGTGGATGAGTGAGAGCAGAATGGCAGCCCCAAACCAGGGTGGCATGTGCCAACCCATCCCGAACACAGGCTGCCAAGACAGGGCACGGGGCCTCCTGGGACGGAGAGTTGGGCTCAGAGTCAGCAGAGGGGAAGCCAGAGTGAAATGACTGGAATGGGGAACAATCTGTCAGCAATCGGGCAGGTTTTCCCCGAGACAAAAAGGAGACTTATCCCAGAAGGTAAGTCAGGGGCATTTCCAAGGAGCCAACTACTCTGCTCTCCCCAATTTCTGCTAGGCTTGGCCTTTCTTGGTTAAAATAATACCTTAGTACTACATCTTTGCCAAAATCACTTCTCATCTCTCCTACCCAAAATGAAAAGGAGTCCTGGGCCCCTCTCTCCCCACCAAGAGCAGAAACAAATCTCTGGAATAAGGGAAAATTCTTTTTGACAACAAATTTAAAGGGTTAAGATGCAGAAAGAAACTAACATTTGCTAAACTCCTACTATGATTTAATGACCACTCTACTATGGACTAATTACTACAACTTAAACAGTTAATACACATAAGTCACTTAGTACAGTGCCTGGCACATAGTAAGACTACATAAATGTTAACTTTAACAATTATTCTTATTGTCACTACTTGTCAGGCTTTGTTAGACCTTCTCTATACTCTTCCCTTTATTCCTCACATCTGTTTTTACTTGAGTGTCACTGTCCTCATTATAAAAGTAAAAGTACCTATGACTCAGAGTAAGCAAATACTTGTTCAAGATCAGTAATAACTGAGAAGAGGTGGAATTTAACTCAGGCAATGATCCTTCTACTGCAGCAGAGGGTCTTTAGAGACCTGGAGCCTAATGAGACCTGACCAGCTTCCCTCTTTCCCAAATATTGAGACTGCCCTGCATGGGCCACAACTTCCTTACCCACACAGCCGATGGTCACTACCCCATCCTTGTAGCGCTCTCGGGTTAGGCTGGCTGGCTCCATTGCTGAGTCAGACTGCTGCTCTACCAGGACTGCTGGCCCATCATCCTCTTCCTCCTCCTCACCGGAGCCATTGCCCCAGGTGGCCCCAGCCACATCACGAGCAATCTTCTCCCGCCAGCTGCTCAAATCCACTGCTCAGGGAAAGAGAAGATGAAGGTTTTCCCCAGGGCCACCATATATCATGGCACATACTATGATGGCACAGCTGGTATAACCAATATCCTCTGGAGTAGGATAGTGCCAACCTGTACCATGGATGACTCCCCAGTCTTCACTTGACCCCACCCTGGAATCACATGCATTTCTCTGTCAAAGTTTTCTGAAAAGTCCTGGGAAGCCTGATAGCAGCTACACTAGGGCTCCTGCCTACCTGCTGCCTGTCTGGTCCCACCAAGCCAGTCTTCCATTCCTCCCCATGGCCCCTCGCCTATGTCCATAATAGAGGAGTTTACTTTGAGAAAGGTGAGCGAAATGACTCTGGGCCTTGGATCTCCCCCATGGCCTGCCACATCTTCCTCTAAGGGGCACAAACCTTTCCCTGCAGTGATGGCTTCACAGGCTCTCAGCAACTGCTCCGGCCCCAGGGCCCGAGTCCATCCTCTCCCCCGCCTCCGGCTCTTCTTCAAAACTGAGATCCAAGGGTCCAAAAGGGTTAGCACACCCCATCTCTGTCACCACCCTCAGGTCCAAAATCAGGTCCTTCATTGTCAACAAGCCTCTCTTTACTCCCCTTTGTCCCCTGCCACACCACCTCTCCCATGCTGCCCTCTTCATTTCCCACTCACCACTACTAGGGTCCTGTGGGATGCGGGGGTCCCGAGGGAAAGAGGTGAAAAGGACGATATGGAGCTGGGGAAAGTGCTGGTGGAAATAATGCTTCCAGGCAACCACGAGAGCCGGTGGGGCCAGATCCACCTTGTTCAGGACCAGCACCAGGGCCAGCCCAAGTTCTCCAGTCACATACTCGTAAAGTGCTGGTGGGAAATTCACAACCTGGGATAGGGTTGGTAAGGGGATGAGCAATGAGAGGTCAACCCAGAGCTCTCTGCCTCTAGCTCCCCACTCAGCAGTCATAGCTTGGAGACAAAACCCTGGTGGTAGCAGAGTCTGAGGCAAAAAGGATCAATCAGCCAAACTGAACTAGAAAGACAAAACAGGGGTTAAGTAATACCTGTGCATTTGTGTAGGAGTGTGTGTACAACTCATTAAGGACCTCCAAAAGAGGTCCTCTTCACGTCCCTCACAGACCTCCCTTCCTCCCACTGGAAGACAACAGTGAAGCAGCAAAGCAGGTCCACACAAGGGCCATCCAGCAGCAGAGTTTAGAGCCTTAACCCCCCCCACACACACACATTCCAGGTGAGTCCTGTGCTCACTGATGTGGCAGGGCAAGGGGCAGCTCCCAGATGCCTTCATTACACCCCTGAGAACTCCACTCTGGGATTTTCTACTGGTTTAGCTCAACTGGGCTGGGAAAACAGGATATGCAGTTTTCCTTTCTTTCTTTCTTTTCTTTTTCTTTTTTAATTGTTATCCTCATCTCAGGCCATGCTTAGTGATTTCAGAGAGAAAGGAGGGAGGAAGAGAAACACCAATGTGAGAGAGAAACATCTATGGGTTGCCTCTTACGCACGCCCCAACGGGGGTCCAGAACCATAACCTAGGCATGTGCCCTAGGAATCAAACTTGAAACCTTTTTTTGGTTTATGGGACGACCAACTGAGCCACATTGGCCAGGGTAGGCTGTGCAGTTTTTCATCAAAGGAATAACCAAGAGGAGAGTCAGTTGGCCAGGAAAGAAGTAACAGGCTGTGGCCCTGATAAATAAAGGACCGAGTCCCTGACTGCAGACATCAGCACAGGAGAGAGGAGACTAGAAAGGAAGGTGGATACCTCTCTGTGCCCCAACTTCTGCCTCTGCCCTTAACCCCACAAGAATCTTTCTCCCTCCTCCTGCTTGCCCAGCCTCATCCCAATACTCACTGGATGTCGGATATCAGTGATCAGCAGGACAATGTCAGACATCTCTAACACTCGCCACAGTTGCCTCCACGTCTGAAAAGACAAAGTCAGTGGAAGAGACCCTGAGCCTAGAGTCCCTTTCCTGCCTTATTCCAGGCCAATTTGACCCTAGGTCACTATGCTCTACTCTTGTACCCTTTCCATTCTCACCTCCAGATTGTGTTCAAAGTAGCTAAGTTTCTCTGACATGTAAGCCCCATGAATCTTCCCAAGATATTCCTGAAAGCTCCGTTCCTCCTGACTCATTAGTTGTTCCTTGGACATCTCATAGTTCCAAGGGGGACGTCGGGGAAAGTCCAGCACTGTAAAACCAAGAAAAATCCAAGTAAGCCTGAGAATAGTTTCAGGTCTCCACAGTGAATCCCAGGCCCCTGCTTCCTCACAGTCAGTTTTTCACACACTCTTCCACACTCTTTCCCCCAGTCCAGTGCTTGTCCCAAACATCCAGGTGTTGAATTCTCACTCACCTGAACCAGGCTGATAGACTTCGTGGATGTCCAGCTCCAGCACCTCAGCACTGACGGGCTGTAGCACTTGCTCCCGGGCTGCTCTCTTTCTCCTCTCCACCTCTTCCCTGCTGTCCCGTTCAAAATGCAGTCGGTATCTATGGAAACAAGAACCAAGGCATCCATCATAATCCTGTGGCCACAAACTCCCAACTTGCACAGACAACTTCGCTAAGCTTCTCTCCAAGGTTGTCTGCCTCCTCTCTGAGTCGGCCCTCCCCCAAGTCCCTCTTTCGCGTAGTATTCTCACTCTTCTAAAACCAAACTCTCTCCACCACTTCGGAAAGGAATATTGTAGCCCGCTCCCGCTCCATGAACACAGCGGCCCGCAGAGAACCACGGCATCCCAGCCCCACCACCTCCAGTTTCAAGTCTTCACCAGTGGCAGCCGGCTTTCCCCCTAACCGTCTGACTTCCTGGTAAGCGGGGAAGGCCCACTCTCACCGATTTGGGTCATAGCCTCGCGGGCCCAGACCCTGGGAAGGCTGCTGGTTGAGCCTACGGATATGATGGGTCACACACTCCCCGTCCGAGGTGTCGGTCTGCTCCTCCCGCCGCTCCCGGCTCCCGCTGCGGCTGTTCGAACTGGATCGCAGCCCATCTTGAAGCCCTGCGGGGAGGAGCCGGTGACGCCAGTGCTGGTCGCCTCTCAGGAGCCAAAAGATCCCCTCCCTACTCGGCCTGGCCCCCCCTCACCCCACCCCCACTTCTTTTGAGGCCCGATCTCTCACACAACCTGCTCAGGACCCTCCTGGATGTGCATAAGGGTAGTCACTCCTCCTCCCGGGATCTGCGGGGATGGCGCCCGTTCGAGCAAGAGGAATTCCCTTCCCCCAACTCTCCATCCTTCCCCCACTTTCATGTAAGAGTGTTGGGATGAGAGAATCTCCGCCGCAGTCGCCCGCCAGCGTGGGCGCGCCGCCACCACACCCTCCCACGCCCCCCAGAGGTGCAGAGGGCACACCCCTCCTTCCAGCTGTGCGGGAGCCCGAGCCCCGCCCCCTCCTCTCGCTACCGCACTGACCTCGCTTCCGCTCGCGCTTGTCCTGCAACTGTTTCTTTTTCTGCTTCACACTAAAGGGCTTCTTCCTCGGCATGGCCCGGACCAGTTACCTGGCCCGCCCTTCGCCGAGCTCCCGCCGCCTCAACTGACTCCCCCTCCCGGGGCAGCCCCGCCGCCGAGGCTGGGGACCCTCCGGGGGGCGGGGCTAGGCGGTGACGTCAGCGGGCAGGCCCGGTCGATTCGCCCCAGTAGCCCGGCTGGAAGGCGGGCGGAAGGGGGAATACAGTCACTTCCCTCCGGGAGCGAGGCGAGACGATGTGGGGCGGGCTCCCGGAACGTGAGAGCCAGTGGCACTGAGAGAACACAGCGGCGGCGAGGAGCAAAGTGCGCGTGGGAGGATCGAGCTGGCTTTGTCACGGACGCTACCACCTAGCGCTCGGAAGAGGGGGGACGTGTGTCATCAATACCTACGCGCCTGGGAGAAGCTACCACTCACCTTGAGGGGCTGTGGAGCGGCAGGCGGGCCTACTACGTGGGAAGCGAGGGGCGTGGACACGCCGCAGCTACTTTCCCAGCCCCGGCGCTTGACCTGAAAAGGCTGAGACTGCGCCGGAGATTGGAGACCAGTTCTGCGTTACTCTGTGGGTAGGGTCAGAAGTCTAGTACGGTGGGAGCGGTCTAAAGCATCCTGAGCGCCGCCCTGCTGGGACCCAAATTACTGGTGGGAAGAATGCGAAGGAGAAGGTTTACAGATCAAAAGGGCAAGCGCGGGCGAATAGGGAAACCCAGATGTTACTAGGGCTTCGAGGGGGAGGTCAGAGGTCACGAGGTTGTGCCTGCAGCTGTTACCATAGTAACCAGGGGCCGGATGTGGCAGTCTTTGTGTGCGACAGCCCTCTTCTCAGACCTAGCTCGAGAGCCTGAGGACTCTAGTATACTGAGAAGCTGGTGGTGGAGGTTTTTTCAGCGACGGAAGAAGAAAGGAATTTTTAAGCATGTATAGAAGCGCAGCGAAGGAAAGGTTTGAGATTGCCGCTGTGCCTGACAGAGACCGAGGGAGGCAGCTGACGTGAGAAAGCCGCACAAAGGCACCCACACCCTTCCGGAAACTAAATGGGGGCGCCTCAGCTTCCACGTCCACCGCCCCCCGGAAGCGGAAACAATCCCAGCGTGCCCCTTCACCGTCTTCCAAGTCCCGCTACAGCCATTGCAGCTACTACCATGCCCAAACGAAAGAAGCAGAATCAGCAGCAGCAGCTGACGCTGCACCCCCAAGTGCCAA
Source organism: Tonatia bakeri (assembly GCA_004024845.1). Classification (NCBI taxonomy): domain Eukaryota; kingdom Metazoa; phylum Chordata; class Mammalia; order Chiroptera; family Phyllostomidae; genus Tonatia; species Tonatia bakeri. Next base: position 64,774 of record PVIA01006947.1, on the reverse strand, counting down.
AGCGGGAAGAAATTGGAGACGAAGACGATGGAATTCCTACGGGTGAGGAGCACGGGAGGAGTGTGCACAGGCCTGTCAGTTGATGGAGGCGAGGACTTAGGGGCTGAAAGGTGCGGGGGAGGGGGCTCCAACGGAAGGAGGAAGGGCGCACGCGCTGAGGCTGGGAGGGGGGAGATGGTGTTGAGGGACTGTCCCGGATGGAGCCCTGAGGGAGATCTCTTACTCGAACCCTCAATTGCAATCCGGCTCCTAAATCTTTTCAAAGGAGGCTGGGGAAGAGAGGCTATAGAGCCCGTGTGCGCTGCTGCAGGAGGGCAGGAGAGAGGGTCCTTAGAGAGGTTGCAGGTTGAGGTGACTGGAATAACAGTTTGTGACCAGACGTTCACAGGGAGGGTGGAAGTGTATCTTTTAAACTATTGGGGGGAAGGGGAAGCTGATTGGCTATCAGTTAAACTAAAGAGTCTGGTTACTTTGGATAACAACAGTGTCAGGGAAAGAGAAAATGGTGTGAAAACTCCTAATGCTGCTAAGAATATGCCTGGTTTTACCGGTTGGATTAAGAAATAAGTAATAACAACCAAAACAGAACAGGATTTCCATGGCTGGTGTGGTTCAGTGGATTGAGTGCTGGCCTGTGAGCCAAAATGTCGCCAGGTTCAATTTCCAGTCAGGGCACATGCCTAGATTGTTGGCCAGGTCCCCAGTAGGGGGTGTGTGAGAGACAACCACACATTGATGTTTCTCTCCCTCTTTTTCTTCCTCCCTTCCTCTCTCTCTAAAAAAAAATTTTTTTTTTTTTTTTTTTTTTTTAAGAATAAGAACAGGGTCATTAGTCCCTCAGTTCATTATAATGACCATATTTTTGTGTCTCCTCTTAGGACCACCCAGCCTTCTGGGCCCTCCCCCCATGGCCAATGGAAAGCCTGGTGATCCCAAGTCAGGTGAGGAGGAAGGGACCCAAATCCTTCGATTATGCCCTAAGAAGGGAACAAGGGAAAAACTAAAACCTAGGAAAGACTTAAAAGCAAAAGATCAGGGATTCAGTACCTAAATGAAGAGATGTTGTCTATTCACAGATTGGAAAACTCAGTGTTGTAAAAATACAGTTCTTCGTAAATTAATCTGTATATTCAGTGCATTCCCAGTTAGAATCCCTATAATTTTTGTGGAAGTAAGCATTCTGTATTATTATATGGAAATGCAGAGGATCACGGTGAGAGACTACAGACAATCTTGAAGTGAAAGGGCTTGCTCTGAATATCAAGACCTAGTGTAAAGCTAGTTATGATGTGGTGTTGAAGCAAGGATAGACATGTAAGTCAATAGAACAGCATAAAGGGTCCAGTAATAGGCCCACACATATCTGAAATAGTGGTCTTTTCAGTTAATGATGATCGATTAACTGGATATTCATAGGGGGAAAATGAAATTTGACTTATTTATACCGTATGCAAATATCAATTCCAAGTGGAATCTAGATCTAAGTGTAAAAGATAAAGAAATAATCCTAGGAAATAAATATATTACATTGTCTTAGAGTAGATAAGAGTTCTTACACAAGAAACACACACTAACCATAAAGATTTATAAACTGAACTACATTAGAAAATAAACTTGTGTTAATCAAATGGCACCATTAAGAAATTAATAGAGTAGAAGATACTTAAAACAAATGTAAGCAATAAGGAGCTCAAATCTAGAATATATGAAGAACTCTTATGGACAGCCTATTAGAAAAATGGTATAAGACTGGAATAGCCACCTCATAAAAACTGAAATCTAAATGGCAAAAACAAGTGAGCAAAACATCATTGGTTGACAAATAAATGCAAGATAAAAGCATACCACTCTGAAATTGAAGTGCTTATGCACTGTTGGTGAGATTATAAAATGATACAACCACTATGGAAGACAGTATGGAAGTTCCTCAAAAAATTAAAAATCAACCCTGGTTGGTGTGGCTCAGTGGATTGAGCACCAGCCTGCGAACCAAAGGGTTGCCAGTTCAACTCCCAGTCAGGGCACATGTCTGGGTTGCAGGCCAGGTACCCCGTAGGGCTGTGTGAGAGGCAGCCACACACTGATATTTCTCTCCCTATTCCTCCCCACTCTCTAAAAATAAACAAATAAAAAAAATAATGCTTAAAAAAAACTTCAGACTCAGGAGAATTGCAGAATATCAAAAAGATTGACAATATCCAGTGTTGTCAAGGCTATGGAACAACCGCTAGTGAGGGTATAAATTGGTACAACCACTTTGTAAAAGGTTTGAGACTTTATTAAACTTGAGCATATATATACTGTAGGACCCAGTAATGCCTCTACTAGATATATACTCAACAGAAATGCTTACATATGTTAACAGAGACATGTATAAAAATATTCATAGCAGCATTTTTCGTTATAGCCCCAAACTGGAATCTACCCACATGTCCACCGTCAGTAGAATGGATAAATAAGTTGTGTATACTTGCAATTGGATACTACACTGCAATGAAAACGAACTCCTGCTACAGGCAACCTGGATGAATCTCACAAACATGATGTTGAGCAAAAGGAGCCAGACACAAAAGAATGCAGACTGTGTGATTCCACCTATGCAAAGTTCAGAAAACTAACTGGCAAAAACTAACCTATGGTGCTAAAAATCAGGACAGTGGTTACCTTTGGGGAGGAGGTTAATAAGGTCCTATCCCTTCACCTGGTTGGTGAAAACACAAGTGTGCTTACTTTGGTGATAATTAAGCTGTGTATTTGAAATTGGTGTATTTTTTGTATGTATAATGTACTTCAATAAAAAGTAAAAAAAAAAAATTAAGGCTTATCAGGTTTAAGTTAGCTGTTGATCACCTTTCCATGGTGTCTCTCCCCCCTCCTCCTCCCCCCTCCCCCTCCCCCCTCTCCCCCTCTCTCTAGCTCCTCACAGAGGTCCTCCAGGATCCAGGGGACTGATGATTCCACCACTGCTGACTCTCCCACCTCCTCTCCGGGGCAGAGGCCCAGTTTGGGGAGACTTTGCCCCCAGCTGTGGCCCATACGGTCATGGTTGGTGGGGGGTCAGTGCTGAGCCTCCTTTTCCCAGACCAGGCCATAGTAATCCCTCCAGAGGAAGCTTTCATAAAGAACAGAGACAACCTCGAAGGCTCAAAAGCTGGTCACTTGTCAAGAATACCTGCCCTCCCAAGAATGAACCCCAGATTATGGAAGGTGAGGCCCATTTTTTTTTTTATGCCTGTGTACATTTAATACCCATCACTCCCGGAGTGACCATGATTCTTTCTTTGGGCTGTCCTTTGTCCTCTTGAAGTGTGGGAGTATCCCTGAATGTTTTTTCTCCTAGGAAAAAAACTACCATTTCAGAATATCTGGAAATGGTAGGGAGTAGGAAGTCTGACCACCCTCTGTATCTCTACTCTGTTACATTTATTTTCTTTCTTACATTTTACATTGACCCATTTTCACATGTTCACAGACAAATCTGACCGCCCTGTTTGCCGACACTTTGCCAAAAAGGGCCACTGTCGATATGAGGACCTCTGTGCCTTCTACCACCCAGGCGTCAATGGACCTCCTCTGTGAGACTGCCTTCCCATCCAACCTGGAAGGAGCCCTCCATGACCTAGCAGCCGCATATTTCCCTGTGGCCCTGTGATGGCTACTGTGATGTTGTTCAACCCACCACCTCCCAGTCAGTGACACCCACCCCTGTCCACCACTTCTCCCATTTGGGGTCCAGAGTTGTGTTTCATCACTGGTGTACAGTGTGCACTCTTCTGATCAGCCTCCAGAGACTTGCCTTCAATATCCCATCTTTGTTCCTTTCAACTGCTTTCTGGATCCTCTCTCCCTTGCCAACTGACTGCTAAGCAGGAAATTTACTTGGTGCTGTTTCTTGTGCAATTGTCCATCGAGCCCCCAGTATTGCCCTCAATTCCTGAGCCATGGAGCAGTTTCCTACCATTCCCTCCTTCTAGCTGCTTGTTTTAAGGCCTTTACATGTGATACGTCCTGCTCCCAATGCTGCTGTAAATCTCCCTAGGTTGTCTGACCTGGGGTCAAGTTTCAGTGACTAGTACAGAGTCACTCCCTGAAAAGCCACTGTCCCTGCTTTTGGATTTTGTAGTTTCACCATCAGTAGCATGGCCCCCATCACTGTGGTCTGTGATCACTGTGCTTTGTGAAATCTGCATCCCCTCGTAGCCTTTTTCAGTGTCCATGGCATTTCTGTGGCTTAACACACTAGAGTAATTCTGCCAAAATGAGTGAGGTTCTTGGTGCCCTCTAGACTTTCCCAATCCCCAACCCCAAAAACGGGAGAACTGTGAAACTTCCCACAAGAGTGCTTCCTTGGCCTCATGAGATTTTCTTCAAAGCCTCTGGTGGGCCTACCCCATCTCCTCTACAGCCCATTTTAGTTAGACTGCATCATTGTGAGGCCACCAGGCTTTTTTGTTTGAATTCTGTGAATCTCCACCTGGCCTGTCTTTGGGTGGAACCTGGACAGTATTGTCCTCACCCAGCCTCTACTTCCCTTGCACTGGTTTTCTGTGAAAACAACAGTGAACAGGCTCAGTTCTGAACTGACCCTGAGAATGTGGGTCAGGAGTTGTTAGGGCAAGAGGGCAGGCTGTTGAACTGAAAGTGATTTTTTTCTTTTTAAGATATTTTATACTAGTAATAAATGCAGTGGAAACTAACATTTTCTTTAATTCCTATGTTCCAGTCATCTCTGGAGGTGCAGATGAAGCTCTTGGTGAAGTCATTCCTTTTTTTTTTTTAAGCATTTTTTAAAAGATTTTATTTATTTTTAGACAGAGGGGAAGGGAGGGAGAGAAACATCAGTGTGTGGTTGCCTCTTGCATGCTCCTACTGGGGACCTGGCACACAACCCAGGCATGTGCCCTAGACTGGGAATCGAACCAGCAACACTTTGGTTTACAGGCTGGAACTCAGTCCACCAAGCCATGGACCAGCTAGGGCTTGAAATCAGTAATACTTCATTTAGTTCATACACAGTGATGATGGAGAAAGGCAAAGCTTAAGTTTTTTCCAGGCTGAAGGAACCAGTGGGGGTCCCATTAACTAGACTAGGCTGCGCCATGTTAAGGGTAAAGTTTTGTGGGAAAAAGGAATAGCCAGGTATCCATGGAGTAATTTTTAAACATCTGTGTGTATAGGTTTGATATTTATGGAGTGGTGATGACAGCAGTCTTTCAATAAATATTTGTTAGGTCAGGCACTATATTAGGGACTAGAGACAGCAGCCAAAACCAATTAGTTGAAAATTCACAGGGTAGGATGTGTTCATCAGCAAAAATCACGAGTATACCCTGGCTGGTGTGGCTCAGTTGGTTGAGCACCCAGCCTGCAAACCAAAGTGTCATTGGTTCAATTCCCAGTCAGGGCACATGCCTGGGTTACAGGGCTGAGTCCCCAGTAGGGGGAGTACGAGAGGCAACCACACATTGATCTTTCTCCCTCTTTTTCCCTTGCTCCCCCTCTCTAAAAATAAAATCTTTTTTAAAAATCACAAAAGCCCTGGCTGGTGTGGCTCAGTGGATTGAGCACTGGACTGAACCAAAGGGTTGTTGGTTCGATTCCCATTCCGGGCACATGCCTGGGTTGTGGGCCAGGCCCCCATTAGGGGGTGCATGAGAGGCATCCACACAGTGATGTTTCTCTCTAAAAATAAATTTTTAAATCACAAAGAGTAAAGTTAGACTTGTCAAAATGCTGTAAAGAAGCAAGACACAATGAAAGGGGGAGTATGTGATAAAGGGAACCTCTGAAGATGGCAACAGGCAAGCTCTGAAGGATGAGTGAGACAGTTTAGTCCAGGCAAAGGTGAGAGACAACTTACAATAAAGTTGCAGAATATAAAATCAATGTAGAAAAATCCACAGCTTTTCTATATATTAACAACAAAACTAGGAAAGGAAAAAAAAAAATCCTTTTGCAATTGCAACCAAAAGAACAAAATACCTAGGAATAAACTTAAAGGACATGAAACACCTGTATACTGAAAATTACAATGTATTATTAAAAGAGATAGGAAAAGACACAACAACATGGGGAAATATTCTGTGTGTATGGGTTGGAAGAATCGATATAGTTCAAATGGCCATTTCAAAAGCAATATACAGATTTAATACAATCCCCATCAAAATACTGTCTTTTTTAAGAAAGAAAAAAAAATTATCAGATTTATATGGAAACACACACAAAACCCAAATAGCCAAAGCAATTCTGAGAAGAACAAGCTGGAGGTATCACACTACCTGGCTTCAAATTATACTACAGAGCTGGGGTAATCAAAACAGCATGGTATTGGCACAAAAAAAAACATTGGTGGAAGAAAATTGAGAACCCCAATATCAAACCACATGTATATGGACAGATAATTTTTTTTTTAAAGATTCTATTTATTTATTTTTTAGAGAGGGAAGGGAGAGGGAGAGAAAGAGAGAGAAACATCAATGTGCGGTTGCTGGGGGACGTGGCCTGCAACCTAGGCATGTGCCCTGACTGGGAATCGAACCTGCGATGCCTGGTTCACAGCCCGCACTCAATCCACTGAGCTACGCCAGCCAGGGCTGGACAGATAATTTTTGACAAAGGAGCCAAAAACACAACAAAGAGAGAAAAGTCTTAAAAAATGGTGCTGGGAAAATTGGAAAGCCATATGCAAGGGAATGAAACTATACTATTGTTTATTTCCATGTACAAAAATCAATTGAAAATGGATCATGCCCTGGCTGGTGTAGTTCAGTGGATTGAGTGTGGGCTGCAAACCAAAGGGTTGCCGGTTTGATTCCCAGTTGGCACATGCCTGGGTTGCAGGCCAGGTCCCCGTTGGGGGCCATGTGAGAGGCAACCACACATTGCTATTTCTCTCCCTCTCTTCCTCCCTTTCCCTCTCTCTAAAAATAATTAATTAAAAAACTAATACTAAAATGTTTTCAAAAAAGACTTGCCTTAAAAAAACTGGATTAAAGACTTAAATGTGAGATCTAAAACAATAAATTACATAAGAGAAAATATAGGTACTAAATTTAAGGGCCTTGGTTGTGGAGAACATTCTATGTGTTTGACCGCAAAGACAAGGGAAGTAAAGGCAAAAATAAGTGAATGGGACTGTGAAATTAAACAGCTTCTGCACAGCAAAAGAACTGACAACAAAATATTGACCAACTGAATGGGAGATATTTGCAAATAACAGCTCCTACAAGGGGTTAATATCCAAAATATATAAAGAATCCATACAATTCAACACCAAACAAACAAATAATTAAAAAATGGGCAGAGGACCTAAACAGACACCTCCCCTCAAAAGACAAACAGTGAACAGATTTATAAAAAGATGTTCAACTTCACTAGCTATTAGGAAGATGCAAATCAAAACTATAATGAGATACCACCTCATACCTGTTAGAATGGCTATTATCATCAAGACAGGTAATGTGTTGGAGAGGTTTGGAGAAAAGGAACTCTCATTCACTGCTGGTGGGAATGTACATTGGTATAGCCACTGTGGAAAATGGTCTGGCAATTCCTCAAAAAATTAAGAATAGAGTCACCATATGACACAGCAATCCCTCTCCTAGGTATCTACCAAAAAGACTCAAAAATATTCACAAAGATATATACATCTCTATCATTGAAGCATTATTTGCAGTGGCCAAGACATGGAAACAACCAAAGTGTCCTTCAATAGATTGGATAAAAAGATGTGGTACATTTATGCAATGGAATATCACTCAGCCATAAGAAAAGCACAATATTATGCTAAGTGAAATAAGTCAAAAAAAAAAAAAAGCTAAGAACCATATGATTTCACTCATATGTGGGATATAAAACTGAAACTCATGGACACAGACAGCAATGTGGTGGTAGCCAGAAGGAAGGTGGTGGAGGGTAAGAGGTGGAGGGGACCTAATATATGGTGATGGAAGATGGATTGACTTTAGGAGATGGGCACACAGTGCAATACACAAATCTAGAATCATAGTTATGTACACTTGAAACCTATGTGATCTTATTAACCAATGTACCCCAGTAAATTTAATTAAAAAAAAAAACAGGTGGGAAGAGTGTGAGGTTAGGCAGATGAAAGGAGCTACACTACTTGGGGCCTTACAAGACAACGGTTGGGGGCTTTTAAGAATGAAGCCTTTGGAGAGTTTCAAGCAGGCCAGTATCACAGGTTAGATTGGTTTTTCTTTCTTTCTTTAAAAAAAAAAAAAAGACTTTATTGCCCTGGCTGATTGTAGTTCAGTGGATTTAGAGCAGGCTGCAAACCAAAGTGTCACCAAACTGATGCCCAGTCAGGGCACATGCCTGGGTTGCAGGCCAGGTCCCCAGTGCAGGGCTCGCGGGAGGCAACCACACATTGATGTTTCTCTCCCTCTCTCTCCTTCTCTTCCCCTCTCCCTAAAAATGAATTTAAAAAATTTATCTTTTTTTAAGATTTTATTTATTTATTTTTAGAGAGAGGGGAAGGGAAGGAGAAAGGGAGAGAAACACCAATGTGTGCTTGCCTTTTGCACACCCCCCACTGGGAACCTGGCCGGCAACCCAGGCATGTGCCCTGACTGGGAATCAAACTGGCAGCCCTTTGGTTCACAGATCTGCACTCAATCCACTGAGCTACACCAGTCAGGGCTAAAAAATTCATTTTAAAAAAGACTTTATTCGCCCTGGCTGGCGTAGCTCAGTGGGTTGAGCGCGGGCTGCGATCCAGGCATCGCAGGTTCGATTCCCAGTCAGGGCACATGCCTAGGTTGCAGGCCATGTCCCCCAGCAACCGCACATTGATGTTTCTCTCTCTCTCTCCCCCTCACTTCCCTCTCTAAAAATAAATAAATAAAATCTTTAAAAAAAGACTTTATTCATTTATTTTAGAGAGAGTTGAAAGGAGAAAGAAAAGAGAGGTAGAGAAACATCAATGGGTTGCCTCTGGGCCTGTAACCCAGGCATGTGCCCTGAATGAGAATTGAACCAGTGACCCTTTTGTTCACAGGCCAGTGCTCAATGCACTGAGCCACACCAGCCAGAGCCAGATTGGTTTTTCAAGAATAGCAACTCAATGTAGGGAGCTGGCCAAGCCTGGAGGTGGAGTTAAATGTTACTTCAGTAATCCAGCTGAGCTTCGCCAGTGGCATCAACTCCGGTTGTGGAGTTGGGGAAAAGTGGAGTTTTGGAAATAAGAGGATAAAATGCAAGTATGTTAGGTTTTGGGAGGTAGTTCTGTCTTGCATAACTAGGGGCCATTTAAAAAGAAAGGTATTGAGGACCTGGCTAGGGTAGCTCAGTAGACTGAGTGCTGGTCTGTGAACCAAAAGATCACCGGTTTGATTCCTAGTCAGGTATATTCCTGGGTTGTGGGCCAGGTCTCCAGCAGCAGGTGAGCAACAAGCAAACGCACATTGATATTTCCCTCCCTCTCTTTCTCTCTCCCTTCCCCTTTCTAAAATTAAGTAAGTAAAATCTTTTTTAAAAAAGTAAAAAGAAAGGTATTGGGGAAAAACAGGCAGAATGCCACTAATTTCCTTTTGAAATGGTTGTGTCTGAGCTGCATTTTTAAAGACATCCAAGGAAGGATGTAGTTGTAGGTTTGGTGTTCAGATTAAAAGGAAGCATACAGCTGAGTTATCTGCATCTAAGTGGTGGTTGAAGTAATGAGCATGGATACATTTATTCACTGTAAATATTATGTACCTATTATGGCCCAGTTTGTCAACTTTAAGTTCAGTTGTAACAGAAACCAAATAATATAGTTTACTTCTCTCACAAGTCAAGAGTTAGAGAGTCCAAGGCATGTGAGACAGTCATGCCACCACAAGGTCCCTAGGTATTACCTCCCCCCAGATTTCAGCTCCACAATTACTGGGGTCAGACCCTCCTATTCACAGCAAAACTCCAGTTTGCTCATCCATGCTCCAAGCCTCAGAACTGAGGAAGGGTAGAGCGCATGAACTGTCTTGAAGGAAATTTCCTCAAAGCTAACATACAACTCTTCAATTTATGTGCTACTGGCCATAACTTAATCCTGTGGTCAATACTTAGCTGCCAGCGAGGCTTGGAAAAGTACTCTATTCAGGCAGCCATAGGCTGAGCAAAATGTTGGACTTTCAGCAGGTGAAAACGGGGTAGGATGAATATCCTCTACCAGCCACTACCCGCTAAAATTTCAGGATATAGTAAAAAATAAAACAGGAAAAGTGACAATGCCCTTCCAGCCAAAGGCCACCAGGAACAACACACGTATAGTCAAACAAAGTTTGGTTTATTAACTCTAAAGATGTTATCTCATTACAAGGGTTAGGAATGATAGGATTAGGGTCTGTGTTAGGTGATTGGGGGAAGATTCAAGAAAGAGGGGATTTGTTCTAGATTGAGAACTCTTGGGAAGTAGAGGCAAGTCTACATTGCACATCTTATCTCATCTAGAAGGGAGGAAAAATACCTTGGCTGGTGTGCTCAGTGGATTGAGCACTGGCCTGCAAACCAGTAGGGGGCACACGAGAGGCAAGCACACATTGATGTTTCCTCACTTTCTCCCTCCCTTACCCTCTGTCTAAAAAAATAAATAAATAAAATCCTTTAAAAAAATGAGAAGAAATGAAACATGGCTAAAGCTGTAACTTGGTAAAAAATAAAAAACCAGCCATCACTCATTGCAGCCAAGAAAAGGCTGTTTACTATGGTTTAGTATTTATGGTTTACACGGTGACCTTGTTTTTGTCCATGCTTAGACAAGATTATGAAATTTGTCTTCATTGCTGTCACTGAATGGCCTTGCCCGCCGCAGGTGTCCTGTGAGGCTCATGATGAACATGAGCACATGTGTCCTGGCTGTGAGTGCCAGGTCATTTCCCAGTCGTCAGGGCCTATTTTTCTCAAAAAAAAAAAATAATAATAATTACAGATTATGATTAATTATATAAAGGAAATAAATGGTATATTGCATAGAGTAGGGTGTCAAACTCATTTTCACTGGGGGCCACATCAGCCTCGCAGTTGCCTTCAAAGGACCGAATGTAATTTTAGGACTATATGAATGTAACTACTCCTTAACAGTTAAGCAAGAGCTCAGTGCTGCTGCCGGGTAGAAACAAGGTGCTGGGCCAGATAAAACCAGGTGTAGGGCCGGATTCAGCCCAAAGACCTTGTGTTTGCCACCTGTGGCATAAAGAATAACGCTTGGGGGCTACTCAAGACATGGTGGTTAGAAAAGACCTGGCTGAAGAATCTGTAGCTAAAGTCACCTGGGAGGAGAACATCAGGTGGAAAAAGAGAGGGTCCAGAGCTCAGCCTTGTGGAAACTGACATTAATGGGCAAGTCAAGATGGACAAGGATGAGCCAGACAAGTAAACATGAGATATGGCCAGAGAGGCAGGAGAGATCTCAGAGTGCAGTGTCTTGTGGTTGCTCTGTGTTCTTCATACGTATTGTCTTATTTAAGCCTCGAATTCATTCAGTGAATGCTTTAGTGCCTTCTCTGAGCCAGGCGCTAGGGGCTAGGGGTGTACCAATTAAAAAGACAAAATTCTCTTCAAAAGGTGCTTACAGTGTATTGAGGATGATCAACAATAAGGACATGTACAATATAATCTTATGAAATAAGTGCTCTGAAGAAAAACAAAGTGAAGGAAGAGGCTGGAGAGTCAATACTACAATACATAGGGCTTTGAGGAGGTAACATGCAAATAGAGGCCAAAACTAAATGAGAAGGCAACCACATGAATATTTGAAGGAAATGCATTCCAGGCATAGAGAACAGCAAGGGCAAAGGCCCTGAGGCAGGAATGAGTCTTAGTATTTGAAATAAAAATAGAAGGTCTGTGTGGCTAGCTAGACTGCAGGAGATTAGGTCAGAAAGTTTGACAGGCCAAATCATACAAAGCCCTGTAAACCAAAGCAAAGCATTTGGATTTTATTCAGAGTGATTTGAGCAAATGATTTACATTTTTAAACTACTACTAACTGAAGGATAGACTTGAGAATGAGAATAACAGCAGGAACACCAGTTAGGAGGTCACTCCTGTCATCCATGGGAAAGATGGTGGCTTGGTCTGGGGTATAGGTGGAGAAAATTGGGTAGATTTAGGATGTGTTTTAAAGTCTTAGTTGATGACAAGAGTGGGCATTTTTGTCTTGTTCCTGATCTTAGAGAAAAAGCTTTCAGTTTTTCACCATTGAGTATGATATTATCTGTAGGTTTGTCACATATAAGCAATTGGATTCCTGAGCCTGAAGCTTATAGCAGAGTTGAAGGCAGTAAGAGACATGTGCACATGTTCATCAGTTATGGATGGCTTTTATTTTTTAAGGTTTTATTTATTTATTTTTAGAGAGAGGGGAAGAGAGGGAGAGAAACATCAATGTGTGGTTGCCTCTCATATGGCCTCCACTAGGGATCTGGCCCGAAACCCAGCATGTGCCCTGACTGGGAATCAAACCAGTGAACTTTTGGTTCACAGCCCACGCCCAATCCACTGAGCTACACCAGCCAGGGTGTGGATGACATTTAAAGTCATGAGACATAGGTAACAGGTCTAGAAAGAAGAGTGTCAAATAATAGTCCCAAAATATTTCAACATCTAGACTTCAGAAGAAGATTCCAGGAAGAGAGGGGAAAGGGAGGAGCCACTGAGATGGAAAGGAAACTTGGAGAAAGCAGTGTCCCTGAAGAAAGCAAAGGGGGGGGGGGGGTTGACCGTCTGTATTACATGACGCTGAGAAAGGATAAGGACTGAGAGCTGACTCTAACCCATTGACCCTTGGCAAGATGAATTCAGGCCATGGTGGGGACAAAACCATGACTGTAGTGGTTTAAGGATGGAATGGGAGCTGAGTGGGCTGACAGGCGCCTGCTTTCACACTTATTAAAGCCGTAGTGTTAGAACTGAAGCCAAATCTTGAAGGCGGTGGTGGTTTAATGGGTGTATATATGTCAGAACTCACCAAAATGTACACTTTGCAGTTCCTTGTCAATTTATTACATGTGCATTTTATTGTATACTATACTTCAGTAAAGCTTTTGCCAAAAAGGGGGGATGGGGTGGTGGAGTAGAAGGACTTAAGCTCCATCCCACCGTGATTTCTGTTAGATTTCTGACTTGGATGTTTTGTGATACATCTCAACACTAGACCAACAAGTCCTGAAAAGATGGACTGTGCTTTTCTGCTCCTAACCAGACGTAAGGGGCTGGTCGAAGGCAGCAGCCACTGAAGAAAAAATAGGATGCCTCCATTATTTCGCACTATATTCGTCGGAAATTAGTGTTGCGGCATCTGGGGCTTCCCAGACTCATAACAGCTCCACCCACGCCGGGAGCTGGCTAACGCCGGGCCCCGCCAGTCGTTGTGAACCACGCCCCTATCGATTGCGGGCACGCCCCGGAGTAGACGGTGAGGCTAGCACACGCGCCGCCGGGGGCGGGGCTGGTCCTGCGGGCGTGGGGATGCTGTCCAATTCGCAGCCCCACGCTACCGGAAACGGAAATAGCGGCTGGTGCCGCCTGAGTCTCCGTAACTGCCGTCGTGATGCCGAAGGGTCCTAAGCAGCAGCTGTCGGAGCCCGAGTGGATTGGAGACGGAGAGGGCACGAGCACCGCAGGTGAGGCTCGTGGGCAGGGAGGGAATAAAAGAGGGAAAAGAAGAGAAAGAAGAGTGCTCCTGTTTTAGGAGAGAGTCATGGAACGCGAAACTGACCGGGCCGTGCGGGGCTACTGCGCATGCGTGCATTGGGGCGAAGAAGCATTTTCCCAGTCAGTAGTGGGTTTAGGGTGCGGAGCGAAAGGAAAACTGACGCGTGTAGCTCAGGAACTTAAGTTGGACTGGGTAAGAGACAAGGAAGAACATGTGGAACCGGGGGAGAAATGGGGAGAAATGAGGAAGTCCTCATTTCTTTTCTTCTCTTTTGGATATATTCCGCACCACACTGTATTCTACATCCCACAGAAGTCCGTAAGCAGTGCCCGGACCTCGCCGCGCCATAGCGCTGCCGAGCACATATGCAGACACACCCCCCTGAGGAGCCCATGATCCCACCTACTTCTCGAGAGAGGATGGCTCCTGCATGGGCTCTTTCATAAGGCACATCTGACTCACCTGGAGCACGAGTGAAGATGCTGAGTGTTGGAATGGGAATTAAGGTTTACTTGGAAAAAGCGAATGTTTGTTGAACACTCGTTTTTAATTAAACATTGTATATATTGTGCTTTTGGTCGGGGGAGGGAAAAATTACGAAGACATACTGCCAGCCTTGAAGACACTTAAAGGGGAAGATAAAATGGACACAAATAATTGCAGTAGGTACACAGTGACCAATTTTACAAGCATTTATTGGATGCCTCCTGTATAGCTGGTCCTGTGCAAAGGAACTAGGAATGTAGTATAAAAGATACGCTTTGCTTTGAAGGAGCACGCACTCCAGTGGAAGGAACAGAACATTAATTAGTCAGTGGTTGACATAGTATTTTATGAATGCTTGAGAATGCTACAGGACTGAGAGGAGAGAACAGACTTCTTACTCAGACATGTAGGATAGGAGTCTTAGCAAAGCCTCCCAGGAATATATGATAGTAAATTCATTCTTGGAGGATCAGTATGAGTTGGTTAGCAAGGAAAATATTCCAAGCAGAGGAAGAAGTGTGTGCAAAGCTGGATTCCACTATTTGGTGACTGGTGTGATGGAGTTGGGAAGATGTGCAGGAGACAGATAATGAAAGGCTTTATACACTATTCTGAGGAGTTTAATCCTCAAGACATTAAGAAGGAAGACCTACTAAAATGCATAAGGGAAGACACAATCAGTTCACCCCAGCAACACTGAGCAGTGCAGAATGGCTTATTTGGTGGAGATTGGAGGCAGGGAGACGGCTTAGGAAGGTTGTCAGAATGATCCAGGTGAGAAGTGGTAAAAGAGTGCCCAAGGGCCTGAAGAATAAAGAATTATTAAGGAAGTAGCATTGACCAGAACTGGGAACTGACTAATGGAACGGAGAAGAATTAGGGATGACATTCACTTAAGTAACCCAGTGGGTAGTAGGGTATTAATTGAAAGCAGAATGGGCTGTAGGCTGAGGAGTGAGAAGAGAGAAGTTTTGAATGCTGAGTTTGAGCTTTCTGTGCAGTTTCTAAGAGGAGATGGCAGGGAGAGAAGTTGTTTAGTGGCTGTGGAGAGAGATCTACACTAGAAGGGAAGACGCAGGCAAGGGTGGTGTAAGTGTTGGATGTGGATGCAGATTGAAGTGAAATAGGACACAAGATGGGAACTCAAAAGAATTCCAACAATTAAGGAAAGTAGTGCAAGGTAGAGAAGGAGGCTGAGGAGATGAGACAGGGGCAAGCAGCCAGAGACACTGAGGCAAACCTGGAGCAAGCAGGATTCCTGAAGTTAAATAATGATAGGAGAGAAGTAAGAGATGGGCAGCATTGAATGTTGCTTGAGGGACTAAATGTTGCAACTTAAGGGCTAAATGTTGCAAATAAGGGCTAGAAAAAAACTTTTGGTGTTGAGCAACTAAGGGGACAGTAGTAACTTTGTCAGAAGTAGTATTCATGAGGAGGCGACACCCAAAGCAGGTTGTAGTGTGTTTGAAAAGGAGCGGGGTGAGGAAGTAGAGCGAGTGTGGACAATGTTTTTGAGACCCAGTGAAGACAAGACAGAAAACCAGTGATTGAGGGAGGAGACTGTAAGATTAAGGAAAGTGTTTTATTTGCCTTTGAAGTGAGGATCCGCGTAAGTGGTGTGTAAGGGGAGGAGCTTTTACAGGAGAGATGAAAGATACAACACGACTTAGCCACCACATTTACCGTATTCTTATTCTTGGACATTAGTTACACTTTCTCACAATTGAACCTGTACAAGGCTTTTCCTCTCTATGGTCAGGAGGGTCAGAGTGATGATTAAAGTACAGAAGAGATTTAAAGGAAGAAGAGATGGGCTGCTTGTGTTAGTCCTTGGGGGAGATAATGGTGTCTGGGGTTTGTCACTGCTAGATGTTGTCAGGGTGAGCTGATCATGTCATTACTTTTTTTTCTTTTTTATGTTGTTCCTTCTTAATGCATTTCAGTGGATCCTCCTTCTTAATGTCTTTAGGATTAGACTCCTTGGAATAGCATATAAAGCCTTTCATTATTTCTCCTGCACGTCTTTTCAACTCCATCACACTTGTCACCCAATACTGAGATCATATTGTGAAGTGTGTTCTGGATGGAGGACTTCAGCAGGCCTGGGACTAAATCAGGGAGCCAGGAGAAGCCATTGTCCAGAACATAGGTGTTGGTAGAGAGACAGAGATATAGCAGACAAGGTAGGATAAGGCCCTTTCAAATTGAAGCTCTAAATTGTAGGGATTGTCCTCATTAATCACCAGTTTTAGGCATAGTGGCTATGCAGTAAAGCTTTCCTAGATAAATGATTACTATGGATTACATGGAATTCTGGTCTGAAAAGTACTTTAATATAGTAAATAACAGAAAGCTATTGAGGTTTTCTGTTTGTTTGTTTGTTTAAGCTAAATGATTACAGGAGTGCTTTTGAATAAAATGGGATGGTTTGGAGGGAATATGATGGTGGATAGGCCTGGACATGTAGGGAAATCATGAAGCTGCTGATTATCTTCCAGACTGGTTGGTGGTGGAAGGGAGGTGGGGAATTAGACATACTCCGCTGCCCTCAAGGAAATGAAGATGGACAGAAGGGAGGAGCTGGAATGTATTGTCAGTAAACTTTTAATTTATTAATTTTAGAGAGAGAGAAACATTGATTTGTTGTTTTGCTTATTTGTGCATTCATTGGTCAATTCTTGCATGTGCCTTGACTGAGGATCAAACCTGCAATCTTGGCATATTGGGGTGACGCTCTAACCAACTGAGCTGCCTGGCCAGGGCCAGTCAGTAAACTTTTATTTACTTCCTTATTTGCTTCCTGGGAACACAAGCTACTGGTAAATAGTGCTGCAGGTGGCTAAGAGGAAATACTCTGTTAGGTCACACAGTGTGATCTGATCTAGAATGCTGTACAAGCAGAGCAGATGGGGCATAGACCCAGATGTTCAGTACTTACCAGACACTCATTTACATGGCATGTAAGTTTCACAAACAACATATCCCAAACTGAACTCACAGTTATCTTTGTCCTACCTTGAGTGGCAGGGGTAGGGAGAGGGAACCTTCTCTTCCATTATTTCAAGTTAATAAATGGTACCATAGCACAACTAATTTTGAAAGCTACATACATAGGAGTCATCTCTGGCTGCTCTTTCTGTCTTCCCACCTCTACCATCACCTTCTGATTTCTACTTTCTCCCCCCTGCTGCCACCCTAGACCAAGCTACCATTGTCTGTCTCGTGGGATAGTGCAAGTATGTAGGGAATGATAGTTTTACTAAAAAAATAGTAAAATAGGGTAGAGGCCATTGAGTGCTTTGCAGATCAGGATGCTTTGAAATTTGCAGATAATCATTCACAATGTCTGCTTAACCTTCTAGACAAAGTGGTGAAGAAGGGGAAAAAGGACAAGAAGAATAAAAAGACGGTGAGGAAATGAGGGTTGAACCTGACAGTTGATTGTGAGTGTTTCCATGTGAAGATAGTGGGAGGTCTGGGGGGAGAAAAGATCTTGTCAAGAGAGGAAGCAAGGCACGGGTGGAAGGGACGGTCAGTGGGCCTATGTGTGGCAGAGGGGCCTGGTGAGTCTCTGAGCCATATTTACCTATATCTGAACTCTGTAGTTCTTTGAAGAGCTGGCAGTAGAAGATAAACAGGCTGGGGAAGAAGAGAAAGTACTCAAGGAGAAGGAGGAGCAGCAGCAGCAGCAGCAGGTACAAGTGTCAGGAGCCCACTAACCCCTCTCCAGTCTACACTGGTGCAGCCAGATGATGGGGAACTCTCTGCGAGGCAGAGATACTGTAGAGACCAGGGCCTCAGACTCATTCTCACACTCTCTTTGCTTTTAGCAGCAAAAAAAGAAACGAGACACCCGAAAAGGCCGGCGGAAGAAGGATGTGGATGATGATGGAGAGGAGAAGGAGCTCATGGAGCGTCTTAAAAAGCTCTCAGTGCCAGCCAGTGATGAGGAGGGAGAGGGTAAATGACCTGAAGGGAATGGGTGCCTGGAATCCCTGAGCCATGAAGAGTGAAGTGACTCATTCCTTGATCTGTGAGTTGGTTTAGATTCAGGAGCCAGACATCATCATTTCCTGCCTCATCTTCTTTTCTTGTCATTTCAGTACCCACCCTGATACCCCCAGGAGGGAAGAAAACCAAGGTAAGCCATCTACCTGATAAACAGACACCACAGGGGTACAACTTTGATCATCCCACTGACTTCTCTGGCCCTTTCATTCTCCAGGGAGGTAATGCTTTTGCAGCCCTGATTCAGGATCAGAGTGAGGAAGAGGAAGAGGAGGAAAAACAGTCTGCTAAGCCTGCCAAGCCAGAAAAGAATCAGATCAATAAGGTGAAAGCGGTGGCCCTGCTGGGCATTCCCACTCCATGTAGCACCTTCTGGCAGTGGTGTGCTAATTTCCAAGCTTGATTTCCTGCTCTTGAGCCAGCTCTTCTAGGTCTATCTTGCTTAAACTGTCAAAATCAGCTTTTTTTTTTAAGATTTTATTTATTTTTAGAGACAGGGAAAAGGAAGGAGAACAAGAAGGAGAGAAACATTGATCAGTTGCCTCTTGTACACACTACGTACTGGGGACTAAAGCCACAACCCAGGCATGCATGCGTCCTGACCGGGAGTGGAACCTTTGCTTTGTGGGATGACACCCAATCCACTGAGCCACACCGGCTAGGGTGAAAAAGTCAACTTTTTAAAATACTCTTTTCATCACTTGGAAATCTACAATGATTCTATTGCTTTCATACTCAAAATCTAAAACAGAAGCCTTCATGTCTTTGTTCTTCCATCCAGGGATCTTCCATGTGTACCTTGCAGATTGTTCTGACTGCATCTTGGCATCCAGCTGACTATTCTCTCTGTTGAAGCCTTTGTTCTTTATGCTGTGTCCTCCATCTTTCCTAGAATGCCATCTCCAAGCTCGTGTCCATTACCTCCTCTCAAGATTCACCCTCTGAAGGAAGCCCTCTCAGCCTGTGATCCCCCACTCATGCAACTCAGTGTGTGACCCACAGGCAGATGGTTTCTCGTTTTCACTGTCTAGTCTCAAGTTGGAAGCTAGGGTTTTTCTGGGTGTCATTTCCTCCCTAGTACCACTCAGTACAGTCAACTTCTAGTCCTAGGCCCTAGAAATGCTTTTTAAGCAACAAGGTAGCAAATTAATTTGTGTGTGTGTGTCTCCATGTCCTCTCCAGGCTGTATTTGAGGAACGACAACCAGGACTCAAGAACAGAAAGGGGAAGGCCAAGGTGAGGGAGTAAACTGGCAGGAGGATGCACTGGGTCTCAGGCATTTGAGCATTTCATTAGACCTGCTGTCTTTTCCCTGTTAGCCTCAAAGTAAATTTTCTACTCTGAACAATGAAAATGAAGAGGATGAAAAAGAAGAAATAACAAAGGAAGAAGAGCCACCCCAGCAAGGGAAGGAGAAGGCCAATAAGGCGGAGCAGGTGTGCATGTTGGTGTTGGGGGAGGGGCCAAGAGCTGGTGGTGCTGTTGCTGTGCACAGCAGGAGCTGGCAGATGTCTGTAAAGGAGTTGCCACATAGTTAATATTTAGCTTTGCAGGCCATATACAATCTCTGGCACATATTTTTCTTTCTCTCTTTTTTTTAATGAGTTTTTGAAAATGTAAAACCCATTCTTAGTTCGGGGCCATATAAAAATAGGCCACAGGTCAGATTTGGCCTATGGGCCACAGTTTGCAACCCCTGATCCAGAGAGGAAAGGACCTGGCATTAGCTTGAAACGGTCTGGCCTTGTGCCTTGAATATATCTTTCCACTTCCTTGGTTCTCAGTTATCTCATCTACATGGTAGGAGGGAGTCTAGTGATCTCTACAGTCCCCTGTGTACTTAATGCTTTCCCATTCTGGATTCTGCTGCATCCCTCAGTGGCTGTGTTTAGGGCTTGCAGACCTTTTCTTTGAATGTTAATGTGTAGGCTATAATAATGCTTGATACATGACGCACAGAGGTTATGATGCCGTCAGTTACGTTGCATTGATAGTTCTGTACACAAGTGCATGTACATTGTTTCATCCATACTCCTGTCATCTACCTTGTACCATTGGTACTGGCAGAAATGCACAGGAGACATGGGGTAGGTATGAAAATGAGAGACGGTCCACCCCGATATCTTAGGACTCTAGGTACAGACGGAAGGAACTGACTATTGAACTGAGGATGGATGACATGAAATCTGAGTTCTAGAAGGGGACCTTCATTTTTTACCATTTCTTAGTTCTCACTGGGTTCAGAGGAAGAAGAAGGGGAGTCTAAGGCCGATGATCCCTATGCACATCTTAGCAAGAAAGAGAAGAAAAAGTTGAAGAAACAGGTAAGACCTTAGGTTCTTAGTGGTCAAAGGCAAGGAAATTATTTTTAAGCTTCAGCTAGGGGACATGTGAATTGAGGGACAAGAAGGGGAGCTTTGAGTACTACTTCAAGTAAAAGCATTAGAGTAGGAAAAAACAATGTTCTGTGAGCCTTGTCTTGGTGTCTGATGACATGGGGCCGTATTGTGGTGACAGGAAACTGGCAGAAAATGGCTTTTCCCTCCTTAGATGGAGTACGAGCGCCAGGTGGCTTCATTAAAAGCAGCCAGTGCTGCTGAGAATGACTTCTCTGTGTCACAAGCAGAGGTGTCCTCCCGCCAAGCCATGCTGGAAAATGCATCTGACATCAAGGTAAGGATGGGTTTCTCCGGCTCACCAGGAAAGTGCTGGTTCTCTCACCTGTGTGGCCCTCAGACAGGGAAGTGGGGTGTGAGTGGCTTAGTCCATTGCAGGAAAGCTTGGAGGCATTTTCCATACCTTGAGTTCTGCCACCTTGAGCAGGAAGATAGAAAAATCAATGGAAGTGTAGAATGTCCACCCTTGTAGGGAAGTAAGTGGGACAGGCCTGTTGGAGGCAGTGGGCAGGGAAGGGGGCTGGCCTGAGGGGATTATGCCAGAGGTCTCAGTTTGCCAGAGGCTTCCTTGTAGGGAGAGCTACTCTCTGAGAGGGAAAACTCTCACTGTTCCCATTCCTTCTGTCTGCACTGCTTCCCTGATGGCTGCAGCTGGAGAAGTTCAGCATCTCAGCCCACGGGAAGGAGTTATTCGTCAACGCAGACCTGTACATTGTGGCTGGCCGCCGCTATGGGCTAGTGGGACCCAATGGGTGAGTAGAGGAGGGGCTGGAAGGAAGAGTAGAGAGTTCTCAGTGATGGCCTAGTCCTAATAATTCTCATTCCCCAGCAAGGGCAAGACCACTCTCCTAAAGCACATTGCCAACCGAGCCTTGAGCATCCCCCCCAACATCGATGTGTTGCTGTGTGAGCAGGGTGAGTCCCCTGGTGGGAAGGTAGTTCCAGGGGTGGGTGTTGGGGTGGCCAGCCAAGAAGGGAAGTAGTTGTGGTGGGGTTGGAAAGGTTATGTGGGGAACCTGGGGACTGGGACTGGAAAATGATGCTACAGAAAGAGAGAGGAAGTGAGGATGCAGGACATTTCATTTGGGACAGGTGCAAAGAGCTGGGCAGGGTCAGGCAAACCAGAAATGGATCTGAAGGGCAGAGGGAACAGGATCCATCACCCTTGGGGTGGCTTGACTGTCTTCCCCTCCCCCAGAGGTGGTAGCGGATGAGACACCTGCAGTGCAGGCTGTTCTTCGAGCAGACACCAAGCGACTGAAGCTACTGGAAGAAGAGCGACAGCTTCAGGGGCAGCTGGAGCAGGGCGATGACACAGCTGCCGAGAGACTGGAGAAGGTAGAGGACTCAGGGCACAGGGTCATGGGCTGAGACTTGGGGGTTCTTGAGACTTCAGACATGTAACATCTTCTTCCTCCTCCTAGGTGTATGAGGAACTGCGGGCTTCCGGTGCAGCAGCCGCAGAAGCCAAAGCCCGGCGGATCCTGGCTGGTCTGGGCTTTGACCCTGAAATGCAGAATCGGCCCACAGAGAAGTTTTCAGGGGGCTGGCGCATGCGTGTCTCCTTGGCCAGGTGGGCAGCACCCCTATCACCCTCTCTTCATCCTCAGACCACCAGGCCCTTTCCCATGTTCCCATTCTTCCAAGGCCAGCAGGGAGGTTCAAGGCTGAATTCTCTCCCTTACCATCTGTTGTTAGACCTCAGGCCTCTTCTCCATTTCTCTCCCTACCTGTTGACATTCTCATTGATGTCTCCTGCATAGGAACTTCTTTAAGGAGATATTGGAAGGCGTGTTCATGGTCTCAGGCTTTGCCTACCAGTAGCTGCTCTGGGGTTCTCTGAGCAAGGATCTTCCCCCTCTGACCCTACACTTTGCTGCCCAACCCTCTAGGGCGCTGTTCATGGAGCCCACACTGCTGATGCTGGATGAGCCCACCAACCACCTGGACCTCAATGCTGTCATCTGGCTCAATAAGTAAGTCCCCCTTCAAGCCTTGGCATCAGTGGTTCTCTTGCTGCCTTGTTTCCTCCAGCTCTTCTCCACTCTGCCCTTGATGCCCTCATTCCAGCTGGCCCTTTCCCTCCCTGTCCCCATGTCTGTCTGCTTCCCATGACTGAACTCAGATTTGACCGTTGTGACCTTCCACACTCTTCTCTAAAACCCAGCTACCTCCAGGGCTGGCGGAAGACATTGCTCATCGTCTCCCACGACCAGGGCTTCCTGGATGATGTCTGCACTGATATCGTCCATCTTGATGCCCAGCGCCTTCATTACTATAGGGGCAATTACAGTAAGTAGGGTCACTCATGGGTAGAAGAGAGAGCTGGGGCCCCGAAAAGAGAGGCCTGGGAAGGAGGGCCGTAGGGACATGGTGATGAGCTGGGTTTTCTCAGAATCTAGACAGTGATGCCTGTCCATCCCATCCTCCTCAGTCCTGATTATCCCTTTGTCCGCTGGGGAGAGGACACCCAGTGATGCCCTCCTCCTCTTCTGCCCCAGTGACCTTCAAGAAGATGTACCAACAAAAGCAGAAGGAACTGCTGAAGCAGTACGAGAAACAGGAGAAAAAGCTGAAGGAGCTGAAGGCAGGTGGCAAGTCCACCAAGCAGGCGGTAAGGTCTTTCTGTGGTTTTCTGGGGATGAGGGCTCTTTTCAGGAGAATAGAGAAAGAACAGACCCTGGGGAACCAACCTGCATTTCAGGGACCTCTATGGAGGTACAGTTTTCTCTCTTTCCCTCTTCTCTCCAGGAAAAGCAAACAAAGGAAGCTCTAACTAGGAAGCAGCAGAAATGCCGACGGAAGAACCAGGATGAGGAGTCACAGGAGACCCCTGAGCTCCTGAAGCGCCCCAAGGAGTACACTGTTCGCTTCACATTCCCCAACCCCCCGCCGCTCAGCCCTCCCGTGCTGGGCCTGCATGGTGAGCCGCTGTAGCTCAGCAGCACAGGGTGGCACGTGGGTGCCTAGCTCTCTTCTCCAGAGCCAGGACATGGGGGAGTCACCTTCAGGGTAATCGAATAGAAGAGAAACTGCTTCCTTTCCTGGCTTTCAGGTGTGACATTTGGCTATGAGGGGCAGAAACCACTCTTTAAGAATCTGGATTTTGGCATTGACATGGACTCAAGAAGTGAGTTGGTTTGGGTGGAACAGGAGCCACGGGGAGAGTGTCTGGGACTTCTTTGACCATCTTTCTTGCTTCTTGCAGTCTGCATTGTGGGCCCTAACGGTGTGGGGAAAAGCACCTTGCTCCTGCTCCTGACAGGCAAGCTGACTCCGGTGAGTCCTGGAGCCAGGCAGGGAGGCTGGTGGTGGGAGTAAATGGGAAGTGTGAAAACTCGCTCTTCACCCTAGGCTAGAATCAGGGAGCCCCTTTGCAGGGGAGAGTAAAACACAGAACTTATCACGGATGACTCGTTTCCCTAAGGGTTACTGTAGAGAACAGTTTAGATCAGTTCAGGGAGGAAAGCCAGGAGATTGGGATTCAGAGCAGGGGTACACCCATGTGGGTTTTAGTTATACAAGAAACATGTTACTTATAGACTGATTCAAATTGCATAAGCCAAAGAAGAATCTAGAGATAATCTAGAGATTGATTTTCATGGATAGCTTTCTCCTTTTTTCCTTTGCAAATGTGCTGCTTCTGGTGTTTTTTTGTTTTGTTTTTTACAAAAACAGGCTATCACATGAATTGTTCTGTAGCTAGCTTTTTGCAGATAATATATAGCAAGCATTTTCCCATGCCAATAATTATATGGATAAACCAGATTTGACATCAGTCTTCTTAATTTAATTTTTTTATTTATTTTTAGAGTGGGGAAGGGAAGGAGAAAGGAGAGAAACATTGTGTGTGGTTGCCTCTTGTGTGCCCACTACTGAGGACCTGGCCTGCAATCCAGGCCTGTGCCCTGACTGGGAATCAAACCAACAACCCTTTGGTTCACAGGCTCATGCTTAATCTACTGAACCACACCAGCCAGGGCTGCCATCAGTATTACAGATTTTTTTTTGATTTTCACTAAATGACAATACTATAGCAAGTATTTTTATTGTAGATCTTTATGAATTGTTTTTCTTAAATTCATTGCTTTTAGGACTTTGGCAGTATATTGCCCTAAAGAGCTTTAGGTAGGCTGTAGCCACCTGTCCTCCCTCCATCTGTCGCCCTCCTGTTGAGAGGGCCAACACACAGTAACCTTTAGGAAGGTGCTCTTAGATCCTCCTACAGCCTGTCCTTAACCCCTCCCTGAGGTGGTGCTCTGAGAATGGGCCATTCGTGAGTCTCTCTGGGTGGCAAGGGGTATTCTTTAGTTGTGGTCAGTCCTCTCCTGGTTCTGAATCTGTGCTTTGTCTCCCCTCCTTCATTCTCCGTCTCTTACTCCCTTTTGCCCCATATTTTGATTTCCTGATATGCCTTTGTCACATTAGGAAGAACTTCCATGTTCCCTTTCTCACACTGACCTATTCCCAGACCCATTCTTGTGTTTGTCTTCCCTTTACCAAAATTGGGATGTGGCCCTATAGCACCTTTTTCCTTTCCCTTATCTCACCCCTTATTCTTTTTTTGCAGACTCGTGGAGAAATGAGAAAGAACCACCGGCTGGTAAGTTGGCTTTAGGAATTAGGGAATGAGTCCAAGAGAGGAAGTGGGACTTTTGACTAACCACCTCCTCTCCTCTGGGGCAGAAAATTGGCTTCTTCAACCAGCAGTATGCAGAGCAGCTGCGCATGGACGAGACGCCCACCGATTATCTGCAGCAAGTCTTCAACCTGCCCTACCAGGATGCCCGCAAGTGCCTGGGTCGCTTCGGCCTTGAGAGTCACGCCCACACCATCCAGATCTGCAAACTTTCTGGTACTACTGTAGGGGGCTAGGGAAAGTCCTCAGTATTCGTATCCATAGCTGTATCCAGAGGCAGGAGGGAAGAGGAGGAACCAAGGCTTCGGGGCCTCAGTACACACACAGACGCACATTCAGGGTTGACCTGCAGAAATGCAAGGTGGTCAGAGTGTGATGGACCTCCTTTTTCTCTGCTTCAGGTGGCCAAAAAGCCCGAGTTGTGTTTGCAGAGCTGGCCTGTCGGGAGCCAGATGTCCTCATCTTGGTGAGTGAGCTGGACTGCAGGAGAGGGGTAAGTTGCAGGTAAGAATTCTAATGCTCAGTCATTGTATGCCTCCTCTGCAGGATGAGCCCACCAATAACTTGGACATAGAGTCGATTGATGCTCTGGGGGAGGCCATCAACGAGTACAAGGGTGGTGAGTTAACTCAAAATTCACCTCTTCCTTCCCGAGGCTTCACCTCTTCCTCCACCAGGCTTCAGTGGCCTTTGGCTAGGGCTTGCTCCCTTCTTTCGTGCTCTGATTTTCTCCTGCTTTCTCCCCACCCTCATTCTTACCATCTTTCTTCAAAGCTGTGATTGTCGTCAGCCATGATGCCCGACTCATCACAGAAACCAACTGCCAGCTGTGGGTGGTGGAGGAGCAGAGTGTCAGCCAAATCGATGGTGACTTTGAGGACTACAAGCGGGAGGTGTTGGAGGCCCTGGGTGAAGTCATGGTCAGCCGCCCCCGAGAGTGATCTCCCTTCCTGGAAGACCAGCTTGTGTGACCTGGATGCCCCCTGTTGTGTCTCTGTCTCCATTTGGGAGCCTACCTCTGTTCCGCAGCTGACAGGGAGGCAAAGGTGGTCTTGATATGATTAGGATGCCACTTTGATTGCTTCCTTTCCTCTGAGAGATTTGTTCACTTTTCCTTATAAACTGGTCTGGCCTTACTTTTGACACTTCTCTATGCTGGAAGAGATGATGATTTTCATTATCGTGGGTTCCATCCAGCCAAACTTAGGTGACCAGTTGTCTTGAGTCTCTCTCATCACTCTGCACCTTGCCTCTGGTCCACTTCAAAACTTCCGGTCCAGTGGCCCCTGGTCTTTTGAGTGGTGCTGTTTTTTTGTTTTTTTTTTTGATGGATTTCACGCTGACTTTGTGATACAAATGGCTGTGGCATTTCAACCGAGGGAGAAGTCTGAGGCCTGAGCTATTATCTGGCATTTGGTGTGTGCAGTCTCTTGTCTAGCTGGAGACTTGGGGGCAGTAAAGGAACGCTGCTGAACTTGAATTTCCCTGTACAAGGGGAAGGAATAAAGGAAAGGAATTACTGGTGCCCTGTCTGTTTGGAGATTCATGGGAGCTGGAACTGTTTTTGATCTTGATTTTCTTTCTTTCTTTAGTTCTTTCTTTCAAATAAAGATTTTATTTATTTATTTATTTTTAGACAGGTGACTGGTGGAAGAGAGAGAAAAACATCAATATATGGTTGCCTCTCATGCGCCCCCTACTGGGGACCTGGCCCATGACCCAGGCATGTGACTGGGAATTGAGCCCGTGACCCATTGGTTCACAGGTGGCGCTCAGTCCACTGAGCCACACTAGCCAGGGCTGATCTTAATTTCCTTCATTCAGTTTTCTGGTGGCGTTGAGTGCCCCCCCTTCCCCCTAACCCAGACGGTCTAACCCGCGCTCTCACTGCACTTACAGCGGCGCTTGCCCTTGGGGGCCCCCTGCCGCTCCCCTCAGACAGGGAGCGGGAGAGTCAGGGCACTCGGGTCTCTCCCTGTGCAAGGTCTGCCCTGTGGTCAGGGACCAGCTACTAAATCACCTGACATGCAGAGTGCTGGGAGTCACACAAGCAGGGGAAAGACAGAATCTGCTTTCATTGATAGTTAGAGAAGGCTTAGCAAACAAGACATGAATGTACATTGTGATAGGGTTAATTGCCAGTGCATGGTTCTCTAGACTCTTCAGTTGCTACGTGCTCCTAGAAGGGAAAGATTATCCGGAATGTGATTTTTGGCAGGATCACTCGAAAAGAAAGGATTTGAATAATGAGGGAACAGAGAGCCATATCTGGAACCACGAAAGAGCAGATCTAAGGCTTGGAAGGAAGAAAACCAAAACTGTATAGGAGTTAATGAGAGAACATGGCTAGAATGGCCACTTTTCTTCTTAGTTTTTGAAGAGGTGGGTTTGGAAAGTAAAATACAAGTGGTGGGTGGTGATTTTAGGTAGTGATGGGCAAGGCAAACTGTAGAGCCATGATTGGTATAGCTCAGTGGGCTTAGCATCGTCCTGCAGACAGAAAGGTCCCCGGTTCAATTCCCAGAGTACATGTGTGGGTTCTGGACCAGGTCACCGTTGGGCACATATGAGAGGCAACTGACTTGATATTTCTTTCTCCCTCCCTTTCCCTCTAAAAATAAAATCTTTTTTTAAAAAGGCAAACTGTAGAAGCTTACAGGGGTAGACCCCATACTTTTGTGGGGAAGAGGCAATCCTAAACTAGACAGGGTTGGAAAGGACAGGGCAGATGGAAGGACCAGGTATGGGAACTGAAGACAGGAGGGTAATCAGTGTAGATAACCTTTTCTAGGGGGATATAAAGAGCTGTTTGGTTAAGACTGAGGTGGGAACTCTAATTTTGGGAAATTATTTTCTGGCTAAGTGAATAAGTGAAACTGGACCTCCAGTAAAAGTATTATACCGGAAGTGCAATTTTGGTGTGGAGACAGTTATAGAGGTGCTATAAGGTCACATGTCCAATTTAGAGAGAAAGCAACCCCCTCCTAACATAATTGGTGAAAAAAATCAGGGTCTTAAGTAAGGTATTATGTGTAATTTCCTTAACTCCCAGAAGTATCATAGAACAGTGGGAGTCAATCTTCAAGTTCACTGGTTAATGGTGTGACCTTGGACAAGCCTCTTGGTACCTGTTTTCTAAAAAACGAAGATCATAAAAAGTGCCTACCTCACAAGTTTATTAAGGAATTCAACATGTAATTATTTGTAAAGTGCTTTTCAGTTTGTTTTTTTCCCCTTTCGTTACGTGTATTGCTTGTTACCCTGTACATTTAAAATTTTCAGTTTACTGATCTAGATAAGGTGATACATAAAATAATAGGAATGGTATTTACAAAATGAACACCAAACTTTTGCATTTCAAGTTTTCGATCACTAATTTCACTACAGGTACTTCAGATGCTCCAAGGTAACTTCTATCCAAGGGCACACATTTTATATCTTTCATTAATAAACATAGTAGATGATGTAATGAAATTAATAATGTACCTACCTAAACATGGGCAAAAGGATGCTGCCCCTCCCCCCAAATAATAGCAACACTGAAATGGAACATGGGAAAAATAACTAATTTACATGGTATAGTGTATGAGTAACTTAAAGCCTGGAAAAATGCAATCCCATCAACTGAATTTAATAATTTTTTTCATAAACAGCTTTTAGTACCCACAAATCTTGCACTAATGTACGTAATGAGCAGCATGGATGTTTCCATAAAATAGTTCTGTACATCTTCCTAATGAGGAAACAGACTCAGAGGACACTTATCTGCCCAGCCCTCCCAGGCCATGGGGTGCACTGTACCTGGAATGATGGCCTGGTTATCTCATTCCAGGGTCCTGGGCATTCTCCCTAATGTATAGAATGTAGACAAGAGGACCAAAGTGTAAGAGGGGTGTGAAGGCCAAGGTGGGACTGTTTCAGGAACACTCAAGGCATTTTAGGAAAGACTTGTCAATGTTATGATTGAAACCTGAAAGCCAGGGACAGCCCTGTGGCCACACAGAACTCCAAAGAGTGCTTGGAATGGAAGAAGTTGCCCCTGAGAGTTTTAGGCAAGCAAAAATGGGAACTGAGTGGTGTCCTGGAGCATCTCCTGGAGGCAAGGAGAGAAGGGATGTCACCTTTACATGGTGTGGTTAGGAGAGACTTCTTAAAGGAAGTAATATTAAAGCCAAGGCCCAAAGGAAATGAACCAATCAGATGAGTGGGAAAGAAGAGCCTTCGGGAAGGCACAAGAATGTGAAGGTTCAGAAGCTGCAAAGACACTTGAAACATGTTTAATGTTACTAATCGATGTCAACCCAATAAACTCTATTAAAAAGTTAAAAAACAAAACTGGAAAGACCTTGACATAAATAAAGAACATGGCTTGAGCTTAGAGCTTGAGCTGGGGCCAGGACACATGGGATCTTATAAAAGGGAATTGGGATGTGGTCCTAGGAGCAATGGAAGGCCATTGATGGCATTTACACGGGAGTGCAAATTGATCTGGTTTTCATTTGTACAGGATTGCCCCGGCTGCTGGGTGGAGAACAGTGGATGGAGCAGATAGGAGAGGTGCTGCCAAAAGTTAGATAATGCCTTAGAAAGGAGATACCCTTCTGCTACAAAAGGATGGAAAATAAAGTAGACTTGGGTGTTCTCAGGTGAAGAGAATGGGGCTCACCTCAGAGGTTTTGGTGCCAGAGAATCAGGAAGACTTAGCAAGTTTGACAAACAGCAGTGAATGTTGAGTTAGTGGCAGTACTAATAATTTGTACTGAGCCAAGATGGTAGTATTTTGTCATTTTAAAAACTGGTTTTAGAGATGGAGAGAGAAACATCACTTTGCTGTGGCAACTTAATTGTGCATTCATTGGCTGCTTCTTGTATGTGCCCTGACTGGAAATTGAACCTACAACATTGGCGTATGGGAATGACGTTTACCTGGGCAGGGTGGATTTTGTTTTCATTATTAGACTCCCCAGGAACAGAAATAAGAAATATGATGATGATGACTCAGCACCGGAGATGAAATTGATGCACTCAGGGGAGGTTTGACAGACATTTGAAGTTGAATGAGTATTTGGGGAAGGGGAGCATGGAAGCAGGAAGAACAGACCAACCTAAATGGGAGAGAAGTACCTACGGGACCTGATGAACAAATGAATGGGCCGATGGGTTTGGTGAAATGGATGAGATGCTCAGCCTCCCTCCCTAAACACCTGCTTCAAAGGAAAATTTTTTAAGTAACAGGTTACTTTGGATTTCCATGGAGAATTTGATAGAAAAATGACTAATTTTTAAATTAGAAAAAACTTTTAAGTTCTGTTTCAAGTTTCTTGCCCTAAACTGTGTAATTCAGTTGGGCATCATCCTGCAAAGTAAAAGGTTGAGGGTTCAATTCCCAGTCAGGGCACATGTCTAGGTCCATGGTCAGGGCATGTATGAGAGACAACCAGTTGATGTTCTCTCCCTCCCTCTCTTCCCCCCTCTAATAAACAAATAAATTTAAAGCTTCTGTTGTGGCCTATTGCAGAAGATAGAAGGAAGGTGGTGAGAAGCAGGCAAAAGACCAGGAGAGAGAGGCAAGTTAAAGAATGACCTACTACTGCACAGGTGGCAAGCACAAGACCCCTCCACCTTGTTTTATCCAGCCTGGTACCTTGTTTCTACCAGGCAGCAGTGCCAAGCTCCTTGCCCCTAGTTAAGGAGTAGTTACGTTTATATGGTCCTAAAATATATGCGCATTGATTGAGTCCTAAAATTACATTAGGCCCTTTGAAGGCAAACTTGAAGCTAATGTGGGCTCTGGTGAAAATAAGTTTGACACCCCTGAACTGGGTTGACATGTTTTTTCACTTCCTTGGTATTTCACTTCTCACTTTGGCCTTTAGATTACATCCACCTGTCAGGTCCTCTCTTACGTGCACAGAGTAACAGCAGGCTGACGGCCTGATTCTCACTCCTGAGACTGCAAAAGCAGAAATCTGCCCCACTGGCCTTACTAGATGTAAATGAGGCTTGTTAAATTTAGGAAGTTGCCCTCTTGTGGTCTGTCTTGGAAAATACAGCCAAGAAACTGGGGGAGTGACTTGTTTTCCGGATCTGCATCAGCAACACCGAGGCAGGGAACTTGTTAGAAATGCAAAATCTTGGGATCCATCCCAGACCTACTGACTCAGAAAATTTGCTGTCCCTCACCCCCAACTGTCTTTTGACAGACCCTTCAGATGTTCTGATGGACACTGAAAGGTTGAAATTCTCTCCCTCCAAAATGTAATATATTTCTAATTTTTAGCTTCAAGAATAGCAGGTTTAAATAACTTCCTATTTAATCCTCTGCATGTTCTGGTCTCCAAAACCTCCTGTCTTCCCAGAAACCTTATTCCGTCAACTAGGCTCTCAGTTTAATACCTATCTGTAATAATTAGGAATAATCTCAATCCTACATTTCCTTGAAGCCGGTGAATTTCTAGCTCTGCTGCCAGTTTTGGGGAAGAGCAGTTTACACTTTCCTTGCTTCTTTCTCCACTAGAACTGCTTTCAAGACACTGCTCTTGGATTTCTCCTCCTGACATTCTCCCTGCTCCATCATCACTTAAATTCCTCCGCTGCACGATTCCACAGGGCTGTCCGGTCCAACCACAACTGCTGTGCCCATACTGCCTGCAGCCCCAGCACTGAGCTCTGCATTCCAGAGGCCCCATTTCTTGCTCAGAGAATGCTGGTCCTCCAGGCTTTCTATTCAGAATATTCCAC
This sequence comes from Tonatia bakeri, assembly GCA_004024845.1. NCBI lineage: Eukaryota > Metazoa > Chordata > Mammalia > Chiroptera > Phyllostomidae > Tonatia > Tonatia bakeri. The sequence goes on along the minus strand of PVIA01006947.1, from coordinate 32,850 downwards.
TTCAGCAGTCTTTCATTTAGTTATCAACTCTGTGGCTTCAAGGTATAACTTTTTAGTTCCACTCAAAGGACTGCAACAGATTCCATCAAGGTTTGTATTAATGTACCTAAAGAGCTGATAATGGCTGGGTTTTGTTTTTTAACGAGTCCAGACACACCAGGGGTTAAATAAGCTGCTTCTCTTTCCACTGTTTATTATTAATGTACAAAATATACAAAACCAAAAGAAAAAATACTCATCCTCAAATACATAGTGGCTCTAACACAAGACCCTGCACAAAACCCAACCAATCCACTGTTTTCATAGAAAACAACTGATGCCGAGACAGGTGAAGGAGAGGACTGGGTAAGGACCAGTTGTGTTGTTCAATGCACCCAGGAAGGTGCTTGGCGGGGATTCAGAAGTGGCCTCGCTCCAACAAGGTCCCAGGTGAGGATAGGAAGCGTGCTAACTCCCAAAGCGGTGCATGTAGTGTGACTGTTGGGCCCAGCGTGCCAGGGTTCAGTTCATGAAAAGCTGGTCTCACTGAAGGATTTTAGTTTCCAGAATGAGTTAATATATGCAAGGTGGACCAATGCCACCAGCCAAAACCTTCTCTGGATGCAAATGTGAATTTTCCATCATTGAATCCAGCAGACCCACAATGTTCACAGGTTGCAAAGTCTTACTTGAGAAAGGACTCAAAATGTGTCCAGCTTGTGATGGGAGGGAGGGAGTGGGGAGCTCTTTCAGTGCAGTGGGATATCCAATACCCCTTTTTACCATCTCCCCACCCCATGAGGAATAACGAACTTGGCTTGGATGATTTCGTAAGTGCAACTGATCCCATGTCAGAGCTCTGTGCATGGGGAGGACTCAAAATAGGAGGGTACAGGTGTTCTCCAGGATAACCAGCTTAGGTTCTCAGACATTAAAGGTAATACTGGGAAGGGGCTTGGGGTGATAGGGCAAATCTCCTCACAAAGTGAAGCCAACTGGGTCTCCTCTTGAGCAATCAGGGTACAGAATGTGTCCAGTCTCTCCTCCCCAGACTGGAGGAGAGTGTGTACACCAATCAATGCGCACCAGTGATCAGAAAACCCCCATGAACACGAGCGGGACTGAGAAGGCCTGCTCCTCCTCAGCTGGGGAAAGGACAAACGGGCCTCACAGAAGCCATAACAGGGTGGAGAAGCAAGGCTACAGCCCATGGGGGTGTGGGGAAGGCAGGAAGGGCTCCTAGGGCAGGGGGGGGCCATTGACCCCCGGGTGGTAGAAGGCACAGCTGTTCTCATAGCGGCAGTTGCCCTTCATCATGAAGTGTCGGCAAACAGGGCGGTTTGACATGTCTGGAAAAGAAGGCAAGATGGTTAGGTAGGTCAATGCCACTCTCACCCACTTCCAAGTCTATGGCATCCTGAGAACTCTTTCAGAGACAGAGAGCCTTGAGGATTTTGGGGAAGGATATAGGGTAGGAACAGCCATGCATGCTAGGCACAGGCAACCTCAGGTTCTACGGGGCATACCTGGGATAGTGGTGCTCCCAGATTCTAGAATGAAATAAAAACCACATAGGGGACAGGGACCATCCTCACCTCCTCCATGGCTGTGGCCTCCATCATGCCCTCGGTGGCCCCCTCCTCCGTGGCCAGGGCCATCATGGCCACGGTGCTCATGAGGTGGTGGCCCTCGATGGTCATGGCCTCGGTGACTAGAGACATCATGAAGCCGGTGGCCATGGGGTCCCCCATGTCCAGGACCTTCATGGGGGCGATGTCCACCATTTCCACCCATACTCCCGCCAGGACCTTCATGAGGACGATGGCCACTGCCACTGCCCATGCCACCACCAGGGCCTTCATGGGGACGATGTCCTCCGCCCATGCTACTGCTAGGGACTTCATGGGGACGGTGCCCACCACCTCCAACCACACCCCCACCAGGGCCCCCTCGTCCATTTGGGGGTCCTCCTCCAGAGCGACCTCCTCTGGCCCCTCGAAATGGAAGAGGAGGAGGAGGAGGTTCATTTCCTCCTCGGCCTCCACGACCTCTATGGTATGGTCCAGGACCAGGTCCTGGACCTCCCCGCATAGGGCCACCCCGCATGGGGTCACCAGGGCCATCCCAGAAGGGATCACCCCCCCGGGGAGGGGGTGGGGGACCCAGAAGGCGTGGACCCACAGGCCCACCAGGCCCACCAGGGCCTCCATGAGGACCTGTTAGAAAAAAAAGGAGAGACACAATGTCAGCTACCTATTATATATTCAGGAAGTGCTCCCTCCTAGCCCACACCGCCTTCTGTTTTTCATCAATGCTATCCTATCACCAGACCAAAGCTAAGCAGATAAGCCCATTCCAACATGTCACCACCTACCTGGCATAGGTCCCCCAGGGCCTGAGGGGAAATGCTGTATTCCCTTGGGGCCCCCAGGGCCCCCTTGTGGAAAACCATTGGCTATTGGACCAGGGCCTAAAAGTCCATGAGGCACTGTTAATAAAAAAAGGAGTCAAACAGTCAGCAAGAGGATTCTAGAAGAGTGACATAACTTCTCACTTAGGTGTTCCCTAATGAACACCTAACTGATGCACAAAGACTAACCTGGCAGAGCAATGCTCTCTGAGTCTAGTCTTCCCTTTCAATGTCTGGCATCGAGTACCACTACTCCTGTTTCCCCAACCTCACTGTAGGCTTCCTCCCCCAGCCCCAGGCTTGCCCTGATAATTACCCAGCATCTGTTTGATCTTGTCTGAGTAATCTGGTTGCTTCAGCAGTTCCTCAGAGGGATGACTATTTGGGCTACCCTGCAAGGCAAGATCAATAGAAATCAAGGTCAACAGAGAGCAACAGTCCTCACCAGCAGAGAGGGAAAGCCAAAAGAGGTAAGTGGGAAGATGAGGAGGACAGGGTAAAGGAAGGAGCATTCCAGACAAAGTAGAAAAGAGAAAGAAGGGCTCATACCATGATAGAGGTGAGGATCTCTTGAACATTGATGCCTCCTCCTCCAGGACCCTGGGGGCTCTTTCCAGCACCCATGCTTCCCATAAGATTGGCCAGAACAGGAGGCAACTTGGAGCCACCTGCCCCATCAGGTGAGCCCCCGGCCTCCCCAGGCTCCAGAGTCTCAGCATATGGGGTCTCATCCATGGAACACTCCTGAAAGGAGAACAGAACAATGAGGACTAACTGTAGAAAAAGAGAAAGGTTCTGTGAAAGCTGCATTAACCTCAATCACAACCCCTATCACCACATCACACTCACTCACCTCATCTAGGGGGATGAGCTTTGGAGGTATAGGTTCATAGGACTCAGGATCAGGCTCGTGAGGGCTAGTAGTAATGCCACAGGTGAAGCAAAAGAATGACAGTCAATTTATTTATTCAGGCCCTGGAACTTCTTCCTAACTTCCACCCTCTTATTACTCATCTCAGGGCATGCTCCCCTCAGGAGTCCATGTGCTCAACACCCCCCAGGGCATGAACCCCATTCTGCTCACCTTTCCTTGTTCAGGAAAAGCTCCTGAAGGATTCCTTTCTCTCGCTCAGCCTGGATGTATCGCTCCTGGCTGTTGCTTCCAGGGGTCACAAGAGGTGAGGGCAGAACCAGGGGCCGGGGGCACACCCATGGCACCTTTTCCTCCATGTTGTCATGGCTCAGACGCCGGGCAGTCTCAAATGCATGTCGGTCTGACAGTATCTCTCGCTTAGCTGCCTCACCGAAGTCCTTGATCTTATTCACGTTTACTATTGGCAACAAGGAAGAAAGTGAGAGAGAAAGTAAGTACACCATGTCCTCTTTAAACCCTTTATACGCACCTATTATACAGAAAACTTGATTTCTAACCTCGTTCAGTTTCATCTAGTTCAAAATAGAAATATTCTCTCAGTTTTCCCTCCTCAGGCCATGTCACAGTTTTCCTCTTCCTGCCTTTTCGGGTCAGCTGGTTGGCATCACCAGGACTTTCCACTGGCTTTGCATCCAAAGCTCCTGGCTCCAAAGAGGCTGTAAGCAGAAGAGGTTTCAGACCCAGGTCCTTCCTCTTAGAAAACCCCTACATCTGGACCACTTTCCAGACTTACCCGTATCCAGGAGCTCTGGGACTTCCACAGGTGGAACTGGGGTCCCTGGACGGTCTGTGTCCATAGGCTCAGAAGAAGGTGCTGGCTCTGGGGAAGAAGATTTGGCTGTGCTTGGCTCTGTGCTTGTTTTCCCTTCAAATGGGCTTGGCTATTGTAAAAGAAAAAGTTGATGAGCTGACAGGAAAGCCAAGGTCAAGGCAAGGCAATTAACCCATGGTTCTAGGCAGGATGCCCCAACAGTTCATACAAATGAAGATCTATGTCAAATGCTGCCCACTGCTACCAGTCAACTCCTCTTGCCCTCCTGACTCCGAGCTGCTGGGCACTTCCTTCAACTCTACCTTTACCTGTCACTGACACCTGCTACCCAGGGCCCATACCTTGGCAGCTGTAGGTGACAGCACCTTCTTTTTCTTCTTAATTTTAATGCCTGGAACAGGTGCTGAATTGAGTGCATCCAGGAAGCCCAGGCCTTCCATAGCTAAAAAAGGAAAAAGTGTAAGTGGAATCATCACACCTCCTTCACAATCCTATTCCTATAACATCTGGGCAGAAAAATGGGTCATCAGAGAACCTGCTGCAACTTGGGACACAATAAGCTCAAGATGACCAGAAAGCGTACGAACAAGAAATTCTTGACATCATTCTCTTTCTATTAAAGGCAGGGAAGTCATGGCTTTGGGTGTAAATTAGAGCTCAGGTAGCAGACAAAGCCAGATCTGTAGACATGACAGATTCACAGTGCACCCCTGACCAGTCACTAAAGAGCACACCTCCCACTTCATCTCTAAAGTTACTCCTGAAACTTCTTATGAAAGGAAAGTTTCAGAAGTGTGAAAATTAAAGGACACCAAAAAAATCAAAGGAAAATGGAGAAAAACATTAAAGAGAAGGAGTACTCCCCACTTCATTCCCATGATAAGTTTGCTCCCAATTCAATACGTTCTCCCACTTTGGACTCACGCTGTGGTGGGATGATCTTCACTTTGATCTCTTTGGTAGCATTGGGTGTTGTGTTGAGAGGCTTGTACTTCTTCTCTGCATGGGGTGCAGCATCTCCTGGAGAGGCTGCAGAACTGTTAGAAGAGGAACTGTCAAGAGCAATGCCCATTTAGCCCTTCTTTCTGTTCTCAGACCCATCCCATTCAGAAAAGCCCAGCACATGGTCCATACCTCTGACGCTTGAGGGGGATGGGCTTAAGGTTGTATTTGTCAGAAACCACCACTGCACTGGCGTTCTTCTTCACAGGCACCAAAGATGGGGTCTCCAGCTCTAATCCTGGGGAAGAGCCATGGTGTGTGGTGAATTCACAGCTCACCCTCTTAACTTTTCCTCTCAGTTCATCTGGCCACGTACAACCCCCAAAGCTTCACCCACTAGTCTTCCCTCTTTCACGTGTCATAATGCAGCAACCCCGGGCAGCGAACATCCTCACCAGTGGAGCGGAACTTGGCATGGCTGGGTGCTGTGGTTCGAAGAGACTTGGGCTTTTCCTTCTTCTTCTCTGGGGCCTCCTCGGCCCGAGGCTCAGCCTTCACCTCAGTGAAAGGTCGCTCAGGAGGGGTACTTCGACTCTTTCCCTCTTCTTTACGTTTTTTCTTATCTTTCTCTGTTGTGGGAAAACAAAGTAGAAAAAGATTTTATTTAGCTAAAGTAGAAGACTGCCAGGCAGAAGTGAAACAGGCTGAAGACACTAAAGGCCACAAGCCAGTGGGGTAAAGGAGTTCAGAGCTTACCAGCAGGCTGGGTACTACTCTGGGAGCGGATGACAGCCATCCAGTCACTTACAAGGACTGAGGCCAATTTCCGGAGCTCTGTAGGTAACAGAAAGGGGAAATGCCTAAGTAACTTAAAATATTATTCCTCCAGTAACAGATATTACAGAGTATGTTGTAAAAACTACATTAATGCCCTGGCTGGTGTGGCTCAGTGGACTGAGGGCCAGCCTGAGAACCGAAAGGTTGCTGGTTCGATTCCCAGTCAGGACACATGCCTGGGTTGTGGGCCAGGTTCCCAGTAGGGGGCGCACAAGAGGCAACCAAACATTGATGTTTCCCTCTTTCTCCCTCCCTTCCCCTCTGTCTAAAGATAAATAAATAAATAAATAAATAAATAAAATCTTTTTTAAAAAACTACACTAATGTTTCATATATACAGCAGTGGGCAAAAGTAGGTTTACAGTCATGAGTAAGTACATGATATACAATTTATTCTTATATTATTATTTATTACTGTGTTATTTATTTGTATTATTTGTAAACTACTTTTGCCCATCCCTGTGTATCTCATGTAATTGTTACAACAACTTGAAAATGTTTATCTCTCTTCACAGGCATAAAAGCAGAGATTAGAGTCATAAAACTAGAAAGTGGCACAATGAGCCCAACACCTATGCTCTTCCCCTTCTGTTTAGAGAACAGAAATTAAGGACAAAGGTGGGCAGAGTTCAAGTATCTAAAGGGCTACCAGATTTTAAAATAAGCACCATTTTTCAGTGTTATCCTAAATGAAAAGTTTCAAGGAAGCAATTTAAATCCATCTTACAAAAGACCTCCAGGCAAAATTTTTTTCTAGAATGCTGCTAGTGATAATGGCTTTTTAATTAGGTATAGCAAGGGTGAAAAAAGAGCTTAAAAACAGACTAATTTAGGTCAGAGAATTTGTTTGTAAATGTATGAAAAATATACCTTTGTAGTTGGCAAGTAACATCTCTTATCTATGGCATCTCTCTTCTTGCCAACATTTCCACTTACAGACTCATTTATGAATGAAACTGCCATATAACATTAAAACCCAACTTTTCAAAACAGTCACATAACGGGTAATTTCTGTACCTAAGGCAAGATGAATCTCAATGCACACCCAATGCAGGAATACCCTAAAACCTTTTTGGAGCAACTGGTATTATGGTCCAATTAGACTTCACTACATTTGATAAAGAATGTACAAATTTCATTATCCAAAGGAAGTACAGAATAATAATTACATCTAAATTCAAAGAAGGCAGCACAATTGAGCCATCTGGAAAACGGGGGATAGTATACCTGGGTGAAGAAACAAAAAGTGGGCAATGACCTACTGGGCTTTTCTAGAACATGTGTTATACTACAAATTATTACTAAAGATACTCTGAGATATCAGAAAAATAGTGAAGTGCTCTCTAAAAGGGCCTAAAAATTGGGAATTAATACAACTAAAATAATGAAAAATTATGGAATGTTTTTTACCTAAACAATACTATGAGTTAAACCCTTTACCTTAAAAAGGGTTCCCAGTGTTTTCTCCTATAGCTAAAGGAACTTTAGATAGGCTGACCCAGGCCTAGATGCTCCCTCCATACCAAATGGCCAAGGCTTCTTTCCAAAAGGGCTTACTGTACCATTCTCTTTAGACAAAGAACAAATCTGAATTCTGACCAAGGGGATCAAGTTCTGCTAGAATCCCTCTCACATGCAGGGCACTAGAGTCTTGTGCTCCTGATTTATGCAGTGGGTGTAAAGTCCTCGGGTATTTAACCCTTGGATACACACCCCTTTCTTCTCTAAAGAAAAGGCTGTGACTTTCTGGAGCAAGGCTCTATCTTCAAGTCAGAACTGTATGGCCTTTGCCAGGAGCTCCAAAACCTTTTGTCTTAGAAAAGGAAAAAATCTGTTGCTATGAAGCTATGATACTGGGGTTCTGCCCATGCCCTACAGGACAGCGTTTACTGGCAAAACTATTATATTTATTGTTAGGAAAACAGACATTGAAAGTCTCAGAATATGCTATATTTACATAGAAGAACAAAGTCAAGGATGATGAGACACACTATGACGATACTTTTCTCCTCCAAAGAATTGTAAGTGTATGACTTTTACATCAAGAAATCTTAAGAATCAGCTTCTAGTCAAAATATGGTACCTTATCGCACACTCAATCTTAGAGAAATGAACAAATCCTGTTCAAAACTGAGACTAGGAGAGAGGAAACAGGTTAGAGGAACTGAATTTTTTTTTTAAAGATTTTATTTATTTATTTTTTAGAGAAGGAAGGGAGGGAGGGAGAGAGAGAGAGAGAGAGAAACATCAATGTGTGGTTGCTGGGGGACATGGCCTGCAACCTAGGCATGTGCCCTGACTGGGAATCGAACCTGCAATACCTGGTTCGCAGCCCGTGCTCAATCCACTAAGCTACACCAGCCAGGGCTTAGAGGAACTGAATTTTTAAAAGAAAGCGAAAAGCAAGGTGAGATAAAAAGAGAAAGGAAGAAAGGTACAGTCCAAGGATGGGGACAGACATGAAAGGAATTAAATGGAAGTAATGGAGGAAGGCCCAGACAGAGGAAGGACTGGCCCCTACCTTCATCCTCACTTGACTTGCTCAATTGCTTCACCAGTTTGGCTGTGTTGTTCTGTGAGAGATGGGGAGCAGCAGAAAGGTAAATGTCAGGAGGACAGTAAGCCCACTCAGAGCTAATAGCCCCCTATAGTCCCTTAACAGTAACTAACACATTTACCTTTTACAAAATCTTTGTGGGCATAGTCTTACTTAACCTTTAGAGTTATCCAATAAGGTAGGTACAATTATTTCCATTATATAGATGAAAAAAACTGGGGGTCAGATATAGGGAGTGCCCCAAGCCACACACCTATTAAAGGAGATACATTTGAACCAAGTCTTCTGATTCCCAATTCCTATTTTTCCTACTATTCTACCTCACAGGCCCAAGATCACAGCCATTATCAGAGTCAGTGTAAATTTTTCATCTGAGGCTAAACCAAAAAATATAGTCCGATGGTACCTGCTTGAGATGGTCTACGGTGAGTGGTAGGTGCTGCAAGGTCAGTAGAATTTGCTGCAACAGGGGTATGTTGTTGGTTGTCTTTGAATATGTCAACCAATTATTAAGAAGCTTGTAACCACCGACGTCAATAAATCTGTAGGCAGGTAGGAGAAGAATCTAATGTTCTTCTTGAGTTTTGGGAAGACCACATCCTGTACTCCTAGTTCCCCATCACCAACCCAGGAACCCCATGCCTCACCTCCCTCACCTTCTAACTACATCTTCCCATTCCAGACACTCAGATCCCCACTTACTTGACCAATATTTCTGGTGATCGGGTCTGCAGGAGAATGTTCAAGTAAGTACATCGACTCACCATCTTTCGTGCTTCCTTCATCAGACTGTAGGAGAGGATTAGATTAGGAATGGAGCAGCCAGAGAGTGCCTCTTCTTCCAGCAGCAAAACCTCTAATCTGTGAGACTGTCTGGAAATCCCTGATAACTTTAGACTGTTACAAAGTGGTGGAGTCACATGGGCCTCTAGGAGGATGGGACGGATCCAAAGTGAAATAAAAACCCAGGGGAGGTTGGAAGTCTCTGATCTGGGGGTGAGCATCACTGCTTCCCTAATGCACAGGACACATCTGATTCTGTTTGCAGGTGAAGAATTCTATCCCTCAAAAATCAGCCTTCAGTAGTCTGTTCAGGACTGGCTTAGCCATTTGCTTGCCCTGGGTAACTTGAGGATACCTGAAGGAAAATGACAGTTTGGAGATCTGAAATGTGACCCAAAACAGAACCAAGAATTCTGTCAACTGGCTCCCTGCTTCCTTCCTTCCAAAGGGTGACTCCCTTGAGACTGTGGATATATAAATACCTAATTCCATTATAGCCATGAACCAAGGGATCACCTTTTCCTATCACTTATTCTAAAATTATTGGACTTCAATCTTATCCCACTGACTTTTCCTTTCCTTTCTAGGAAAATTCAGTCCTGTCTGCCTTAATTATAACATACAATATCCTCTACTCACAATGAATCCAAAAAAAGGTAGACTCACCTGAAGATCTTGGAAATTCCATCCACATTCTTGACTTCCCCATCTCGGTTAAGGAAGCTATCCAGGCCCTTGAGAAGCTCTTTGGGATCTATGGGACCTGAACCCATGATCAAGGCTTCTAAGAGAGGACAAAACAAACCCACAGAATAAATGGGTGGCAAGGACAGTGCCAGTATACTCTTGAATTAATTCTATTTCTACATTTGACAAAATATAGTGGCTAATTATTCCATTTATGTTCAACTACACTTACTATTTTCAAGATAAAAATCAACACAGACCATTGTCAGCACTGAGAAAATAGCCCTGGCAAGTTAAGCATGGTGCTACTAGATGACAAAATGGGGAAACAATTCAGTTGGCAGACTGGGTCAAGCCACCTCTCTCCCCCTCCCAGTTATATCCTTCCATGACAGCTAAACTTCATTAGTTAGTATTAGAGCTAAGATTCACACTCCTGTAACAAAATGCTCAATTCTCCAAAGCATTTTTGCTTAATGTTAGGTTCTTGTCTCTCCTGGTTGCTAGTACATCTGGTTTCAAAAACAACTGACTTGATAAGAACTGGGCCAATCTTGGGTGTTGGGCTAAATATCTTCTCAGATTAATCAATTCCTTTTTACTACAGCCCATTAAGAGCCATAATCACAAGTGGCAGGATATGTACTGCTTGTACCAGGAGACAATCAGTTCAAGTGATAGGTAATAAAAAATAAATAAAACTTGAAAACAGAACCCTTCCCCAGGGGAGTTATGGGTAGCTCCCAGAAATGGAGACAAATGGATATGAATGAAATTAAGCAGGTTCACCTAATTCATTAACCAAACACTGCACAAGATTTTATTATTTCAAAATCAAGAGCATGATTGGCTTGTGATTTCAAAAGCAAACATGCAAATCTGACCCCCTATTATCCCGGACACCCAAAATCACATCCCCAAGAAAGACCTGAAATTAGAAACCATGGAGCCAAAAAGAATGGAATAAAGGTAGACACTGGAAAAATGCCTTTAAATTTTAAGTAGCTACTTTAGACTAGGTTAGAAAAGGAGTTAATTAAAAGTTAAACTGCTTTTATGGGACAGAGAAGTGTGAAGCAATTTCTAGGTCAGAAACCAAGTTCCAGAGAGGTAGTTAAGAATCAGTATGGTACTTTTATCCACAATGCCTAGAAACACCTCTGAAAACAAACAAACAAAAAAGACACCTCAGTAATATCTACATTTGGGAAATCAGGTTAACATTGGGTAGGGAGGCAAGGAGAAAACTACCTCATGCACCCTGCTGCTAATACAGTTAACAGACATGATTCCCAGAAGTGTGGGAAAATCAGGATTTTACAAAAAGGACTGTACTTTGTGCAGAAACAATAAGTTTTCTTATAAATTAGTTCTCAGAGAAAAAAAAAATGTCAACCTTTTAAGTCCTTCCAACAAAAAAGGTCAGTAAATTTCTAAATGCAAAGGTCCTAACAATCTAAACAAGAGAAGGCAGGAGCAGGGAGGTGGTTGGTCCTTAAGATCATACCCTGTGGGCTGAATATAAGGAGAGGAGATGACTAAAGAAATGTTGAGAGGTGAGCAAATAAGTATTATGCTGTGACTGCTACCCTGGAACCTCTACAAATACAGGTAGAACCTGAAGTCAGAGGAAAAACACATTGAAGTAGAATACCAGATAAGGTTAGAAGTGTACAGGCCAAATCCACTGAACTGTGGTGATTCTTACAGAGATAGACACAGGGATGAGGGAATTTTTCCCATGCAGTAACATACTATGTAATATATAGACATTACAAAGAGATATATAGATATAATAAAGGGATAGAAAACAGGTTTCCCATCTATTGGAGACTGTAAAAGCAATGAACAAATCCAAATAATATATATCAGCAACCAAGATATATACAATTTGACCAAAAGCCTTCAATTAAACTAACATCACTTCACACCGGTCCCCACTAAACACAGCTGATCCCACTGATTCAGAACCAGAATTTAATATATATCACCCTGGAGAACTCCCTTTTACATATCTATTAGCTATGCTAACAGGACTGTTACCCCTACTTCCTTCAGAAACTCAAATTATCACCTGAGCTCAAATGTTCCTTCAATTAAGAGGGTGGGAGACAAAAGATCAATTAGTAAAGAACTAAATTGTCTAGTGCCTTCTGCTGGAAACAAGACCTAGGAACTTTTTCATTCTCATTCATACCATGCAAGAATAGCCAGTCAAGAGAAGCTAGGAGACAAAGCAGAAATGTTTTCTTCTCAATTTCCAATCTTTTTTTTCCTATTACATTTTGGAAATACAATGAACAAAACTTAATTTTGTCTTGCAAGCACCAGTCCTGTGATTAAAAGGTGTTTTCTTATTGTTTTCCTACAGGATTAGCTTTCATTTAAAATTTAAGGACCCCAGATGTATGACAACCTAATTTCCTTCTTTTAAAGTCAGTACATTTTGAAAGAAGTTCCAAGGCGCTCAAGTGGAAAGGAACAAAGAGCCTAAATTCCTGGCACAGGCCTACAGTGGAAAAGGCAAATGAGCTGACCAGGGAGGAGGAGCAGTGACCAAGTGCCATAACATTGCCTAGTCATAATATGGAGCCTGCAATGAAAGCTTAAGGAAGATTTCTGAAACCAAAAATAATCCAGAGCATGATATATTTTAATTTTCTTGAAGGCAGTACAGAAGGGAGGGCGGGGAGCAAGCCCTGGCCTATCTCCACCTTTCATGCTGTGTTTTCCTTACAGAGGATGTTGCAGGCAAAGACCAGCACTACTAACACAAGACACTGGGGAGTTTTCTCCTGTTCTTACCAGAGATAAAGTCCTGAAGTGACACCAACTTCTGCCTCCAAAATGAATTTTACTTGAGGGTTATTCATTTAATAGGGTGAAAATATTTAGCTTGGCTAAAATTATTAAATACCCATCACCAACGAAACAGAACTGGATTGGTTCAGTACAAAAATCCTATGCAGGTCAGAGCCCTTTTTAGAACAATCCCAACACTCTCCTGAAAAAAAAGGAGCCCCAGTTTACCCTAACTTAGAGGATTTAGCACTTCTGGAAATGAAAATACTTTGTGCCTAAGATCCCCCTTAGATCCCTTCCTTTCTTCAGTGTTTGAAGTATTTACTAGCATGGCTCAACAGTGGACTGAATTATGTCTCTCAGGTGATTCCCAAGGTTATTCTTTTCTTCTGAGTATTAGCCCCTATTCCTGTCATTTAAAACCTGGTACATGAGCTCCCCAAAAGCTTAGTGAAATCACCACACCCACTCATCCCAACATGAAAGGATCCCAGAATATAACTGGCCACAAACTACAAAGATCAGGTTCTCCAGATGGATTTGGTTTCCCTAGAAGACTTTGTTTCCCATCTCCCATGTTACTGAAGATTTTCTTTATTAATCCCCTGCCCACTAAAAATCAGGAACTCCAGTGGGCAGAATGTTCAGCTACCAAGGAAGGTATGCTGCAGAGGTCCATGGCAAACTGATTAAAAGATTAAAAAAAAAAAACAAACTTGTGGCCAGCAGACATGTGGAAGAGTCCCTCCCATCCAATCCAGAAGCTTAATAATTTGAGAATTCATACCAAATAGAAAATTGGCCCTTAAGTCTCACCCAAGTCACCACATGGCATTTGTACAAAATGGCTTTCCAATTCTGCTTAGAATCTTCATGCTTCAATGCAGGACTTCAAAATTAGTATATGGAGAGTCTGATAAAGATTTGACTTTGAAAAAGCTGGAGGAAGAAATGGATAGGGCACGAAATACCACCCTCGGATAGGGCATGGTTTTACAACATGCACCAATTACTACAGCACTGCACAAGTGGAAAAATGAAGACATTACTCTCCCGTTGCTTTAAGGAATTTCTTATAAGGAAAAATAAATTTAAAAATGGTGGCTCTTGGGAAAAAATGAAAATTGTGAAATGTAATACCAGAAAGGTTTTGCTTACCAGAAACCGTAGCTTGATCCCCCCTGCCTTGAGTTTACAACTGCCGCCTCCTTTCCTAAGATTCACTTCTCATCCCAGTACCAAAGTACAGGAGCTAAGCAATTGGAGAACGTGACACAGCACGGAATACAGTTTATCCCAAAACCCAAGTGGGAATAAGGGTGATTGAGAATAAATTCCTAAAGTACCCACTCTCCCCAGATTCTCATTATACAAAGCAACCAAATGCAGGAGGCCCAAGGACTGATTACTGAGCAAAATCGGCACACTTCAGTGTTATTAGGCCCCATTTGTCTCAAGTTACTTTCACAAGCCCTTGTGTCTTTCTCTAGTATGCCCCGACACACATATATACATACACACAAGCTCACACACACCCTCCCGCAAAAGGCTCCCAGTCTTAGTTTAACTGGTTTTCTACCCCTGACAAATGAAGTGGGGAAAACTTCCAGGCAGCCGCGATGAGTGAAAGGTGAAAATAAAAAGCATCAGGCTCTCACTGTAAAAACTAGTTGTCCAAAGACATGAACAACTTGAAGACCTAATTGCTGTCAGCTTTCTTCCTTTTAAGATACAGGCTATTAAAGATGATAATCTAAAGAAATTAAGTTAGATGTCTTCCTAGATGCGTGCATAGGGAGTCCAGAAGGGAGACGCTCAGGGGTGGAGTTTCAAGAGGGTGGAGAAAGAAGCAGATTACATCACCTTTCAATGAAGCTCCTCCCCCTTGACCAAGTTTCTAGGGCGGCCCTAGGCTCTGGATGGTAAAAGGGGAAGAAAAACAACAAAGAAGTAGGGACGCCATTTTGTAATGGAGAAAAAAATTTTTAAAAACCTATTCCAGCACTGCCGGTAGCTGGCTACATTAAAAAAAAAAAACACTTTTGTAAAAAAACGAAACAAAACAAAGCAGTCCCCCATCCTTACGTCTTTGACCTATTTTGAGTAAGAGCATTGTGAAAATACAAGTAATTAAAATATTAAATGTAACAATTTTCTGCGGGGAAGAATTGTACTTCCAGTTGAGGTTCAACCTACGATAGACCACCCCCATCCTCCATACAAAGGGAAAGGGGAGGGGGGGATTTGGACCCCTCTCAACAAATAGGGTTGAGGTAGGACAAGAGAAATATGGTAGACACAACCTGCAACACCGCTTGGAAGACAAAAGGACTAGGAAAGTCGCCATATTGAAGCAGGGAAGAAAAAAATCCTTTTAACGACACAATCTTTTAAAAAGCTAGCATTCAATTGCACTAAATGGCTTTTAAAATGATACTCCTGAATTTCACATTTCCCAACCTTTCCACCCTCTAACTATAGTCTCATCAAAAAGTACCAAGTTAAAATGTTAAACTTGCTTTTAAGTAACTTATGCAACCTGCAACAATTACAAAACATTTACGTCCCCAACTATCACCTTGTATGTACTGGCACTAAAATATTTTGTCCTGATTGTCTTGCAATCTTTATTCCTAGATTGCCACTTATTTTAACCACACAAATACAGCCCAAGCATATTACATTAAAATTGAGAGGATTTAACCATTTTAAAAGTCATAGCCAGCTAATATTTCTCTGCACATCTCCTTACCCTGCAATCTTTATGTACAGATTGCTTATTAATCTGGCAAATTGGTAGGCGCCCTGCTTGTCTCACACACAAAGAAGTGGGACTTCTGGGCCACAAGATCCACCGTCTTTTGTATGTGAGCTCATTAACCCTTTTGAAGACTGCTGCTTAGGGAGGAAGGTAACCATCCCTCCTTATTAAAAGCAAATTTAGCGCTTTGGCAGTCTAGAAATTGGCTGGATTACGAAGGGTTAACCATCAAAATCCTCACTTGCTGGCCCTCCCTCCAACCTCTCCTTGCCTGCAGCAGGGCCGGTTAGAGGTAGGTGGTAGGGGAGAGAGAACTAGACTGTTTAGACCCAAAGGCCCTTTTTAATGGAGAGTTAAGTGACCGGTTTGGTCCTTTCTCCAGTTCTCCGTTTTGTTCTACGGTCTCATTTCTTCCTCTCATTTTTGATTTCACAAAGGGAAAGGTTGATTTCTTGTTGCAAGGCTCGTTTTTGAAAATTCGACACTTACTATCCAATTTTTTTGCGACGTCAGCACCTCGGGCTCAGGGGGGAGGGGGTTAAAATTTTGGAGAAAAAAATTAAACCACCAACCAGGACCCAAAACTCTATTTGGGGGGCCTCATTGGATCAAAAAGTCTCTTAAAAAAAACAAAGGCCAACTCAGTATTCATTTCCCCCCCACCCAACTCCATTTAGGGAGGGGGGGGTCGTAGAAAAAAAATTTCTGAGTGGATTCAAAAAAGTAAACGCTGGATAAGTGAATTTGGGTGGATTTGGGTGGGTTTGATTATTTTTGAAGTTATGTGGTGACGGTCCTTCGGCCACAGATCTCAAGTCCCAAGCAGCGAGGGCTGGTGGGGTGGGCAAGATAGGTGGGAAGGGGCAGAAGACACAAGTGGTTGGGCTGGTGGCTGCTGTTTTCCCTTTCCCCCCGCTCAGGATCCTTTCAAGGGCTTAGATGTTGCTGAGTCTTGTTTCTTTTTTTCCTCGTGGCTGCCTTCCTCCGAGAAAATTCAAACCTGGGATAAAAGAACACAAGGGGAAAAATATAATCAGCATGGGCTGCTTTTGTAACACCCCAATTGCCACCTTTGTTGTTCACACATCCTAACATCCAACCCCGAACTTAATATAAGTTGTAGCTCTCAAACAAACCCATGCCAAACCCAATGTCTAAGC
Organism: Tonatia bakeri; assembly: GCA_004024845.1. NCBI lineage: Eukaryota > Metazoa > Chordata > Mammalia > Chiroptera > Phyllostomidae > Tonatia > Tonatia bakeri. Next base: position 16,226 of record PVIA01006947.1, on the reverse strand, counting down.
CAACGCTCTCAGTAAAAATTTAATCCCCAACCGACAAACTACCGGAACTTACCTCTACACGAACCCGACAATGGCGGCTGTCGGCTCGGGCGGAGTCTTTTATACCAGGACACCACCCAACGCGCCCAAACGTGCTAGTGCGTTTCCCTTGTCGCGAGACGTGGTGCTCGAGGCGTAAATTCATTGGCCAACCCGAAACACAACTAGCTAACTGATTGGCTACCCTCCCTTCGCCTTCGCTCAGCCCACACTCCCCGCCACATTCGGGACTTTTTTTTCCACCTCCTTCCAGGGGAAGAAGGAGGCGCGTGCGCGTGACCGGAGCGCCTAGCACCTTCCTTTCCTCTGCCTCCACCACTTCCGCCCTCGAAAACATTTCTTACCCTGGATTGGCGGAACAGGGCCGACGCATGCGTACTGCGGTAACCTGGGACAAAATCGCCTTCAGAATTGCTTAAAAGGCAAACTCAAAGTATAAGATCTAAAAATCGTCATGATTGGTTCATCAAAAATTTAATTTTGAGGCCGAATTCCACTGTGACGCAGTTGAAATTGGATTTTTCCTCAGGACCCTCCCCCTTTCTCGCTTCCGTCCTGACGCAAGTGCGTGGTTGCCTGCCGCAGTGCAGGCTTGTCCTTGGCCCTGCCCAACTCATTTTCCGGGGGAGCATGCGCAGTCTCCTCCTCGGTCATTCCTGTTTTGGGTGTACGTCAAGATGGCGGCCTCCGTGTTGAATACGCTGCTGAGGCTCCTTCCTAGCCTTTCGTCCTTCAGGGGTGCCTGCGGAGTTCAGGTAACTCCTTGGAGCACGTTTCGTAGAACCGCTACTTAGTTATACTTTGTCTACGTCTCGCTCCACTTCTAAGAATCCGGGAGCAGAGAATTTTCTACGTCCTTATGCCTCCGCTGTCTAGACAACATTTTGCTCCCACCACTTCCTCCTTCCGCTCCCCCTCCTTAAATCTCCGTGCATTTTAAAATCCCGAGCCGAGGGTAAAGAGCCAGGCTTAGATTTCATCATCTTCCTATGTTACTATCTTGGCTTAATACCTAGGTGAGTGATGCTCTCCACCCCACCCCGTCATGCACAACAAACTTATTAACTATACAGATGCTGTCTAAATCCATGATGCTCTGGAATGTCCTTGGGTTCGGGGGCACTAACTTCTACTGGGAAAGTGTCTCCCAGTAAAGCCAGTATACATTCTTGACGTGGTGACCTGTTTCTCAGCCTTCCATCCTACTAAATCAGCTTATTGTCAGAGAGCATACATGAAAGTTTAACTCAGTTCTTTGGATTGAGGTTTCCCTCTAGCCTCAGGTACTTACCATTCTGGAGGTTCTTAGTAGGGCAGGGCAGATTCTTGGTGGGGAAGGGTGAGATAGGAAAGCTTTCCCAGCTTCCACTCCCTAAAGTGGGACTGAAGAGTGGTGACAGGGGTCACTGTGGAATTAATGACAGACCTGGTAGTTTTAAAGCTAGCATAATTAGGACTTGTTTGTTCTTCCCGATGGAATGTTGACCTTCAACTTTTTATAAAGCTGAGGAACTCAATGATTCTGGATTGGATTGGAGACTTAATCTGCCCTCTGCACCCCCTTCCTGCTACACTCTTATTTCCAAGGAACTACACATCTTCACTTTTCCTTTCTTCACCTTTTTTCCTCCACTAGACTGAACTTCATCCCCAAAAGCATGAATACCTCATATGTGCCAGGTTTTTAAGTTGTCCTCGCAAATAAGATTATCTCTCAGTCACTTGTCCTAGCTAGCCTCCAATGTTAGTTTCTTTCAGAATCCAGTTGGAGATGAGGGTGAGTGGTTGTTGATGATGTCAGTTTAACTCCGCCAAGTATGCTACCTTCTGTATATGTTCCTGCCATATTCCATTAACACAATGGGCATGTATTCCCTTCTTCCTGAAGTGTCAGCAGCAAAACAATCTGGTTCTTGTCCTGGCTGGTGTGGCTCAGTGGATTGAGTGCTGGCCTGCGAAGCAAAGAGTCTCCAGTTCAAGTCCCAGTCAGGGCACATGCCTGGGTTGCAGTCCAGGTCCACAGTGGGGGACATGCGAGAGGCAACCACACATTGATATTTCTCTCCCTCTCTCTTCCCCTCTCTCCAAAAATAAAGTAAAATATTTTTAAAAATCCAGTTCCATCTTTGAATTCATTTTTTAATTTTCACCCTTTTTTATAGGTACCCATCCAGACTCTTTGCACTGAGGTCTCCCTTGAGGAAAATTCTTTGCCCCCAGTGCCCATTTCCCCTTATATTAACGAACCCTGGAAGTATCTGGACTCAGAAGGTACCTGTACAGGAGTGGGGGGCCATGTGGGGTCTGAAGTAAATGGACAGAGACACATCCTTTACCCTAACTTGTGTGGCCTTTGATTTCAGAATACAAGTCCCGCTATGGTTCTCGTCCCGTATGGGCTGACTATCGTCGCAACCACAAAGGTGGAATACCCCCACAGCGTACTCGAAAGACATGTATTGTGAGTCTCTGAGAGTAGCACATGGATGGGATATGAAGTTGGGGTGGAGACCATAGTGAAGGTGGCAACAGTACTTTTTCTAACAGGGCTTAGGTTATTGTCACCTGCCAATTTCTTCTCTCTACAGCGTAAAAGTAAAGTTGCTGGGAACCCCTGCCCTATCTGCCGAGATCACAAGCTGCACATTGACTTTAGGGTAAGGAAAATCTTTTCTCCAGGATGAATATTTGGAGCCTTTTTGCAGTGCTAAGGAGATTGTCCCTCTCTTCTTCAGATGGGGTGCCCCTACACTCCATTTACACTGGCTTCCTGGCATTATAAAAGCGTTCTTTCCTCTAGTCTTTTGCTACTATGGGTTATATTAAAAAGTTTCTTCCCTTACTTGTGAAATTGACAGTCTGATTGGCAGCAAGAAAAATGCCCATTTCTAATGGGAAGGAGATGCCACAAAATTTATATCCATCACAATTATTAGAAAGTAGGTTGGACTAATTTTTTTCTGAGGATTTATTTCCTTGTCATGTTGATGTTTGGTGGCATGCTGAGACTTCCAGCTGGAGGGCAGAAATGTGAACCGTGGTGTAGAGACTAGTTTTATGAAAAGCCTTCAGTTGTGAGAAGGATTAGGAATTCAGAAACTTTTTAAAAGTGGTGATGGGAAAGTGCTCTTCTGAGCTTGCAGTGAAGAAGCAGGTGAGAAGCTGAATAGCTGGTCATCAGAGAAGTTGGAGGGCACCCGTGTCTCCGTCAAGCAGACAAGAGTGTGTGACTGTTCTCAGGCCCCTTCTGACACAAATTGTAGAGGAGTTTAACAGGCAGCTTCTCAATTTCAACCGTGTATGACTGGTTAATAAAAAGGTACTATAAACAGTTTTATGCAGTTTATAATCACATAATAAGGGAGAGAGAAAAAATTACAATTCAGTGGTGTGGATGATTCCGCCTACAAGCTGCACAAGTGTACCTGCTCTTCCTTCGGCCTCACTTCCGCTGCTTGACTTGCTGCCTGGGGGTCCGTCTACATTAACTTGATCTGAGTCAGTGTATACATTATATACATCATGCTGTTTATATGTTACACTCATTGATACATGCACATTACAAGATGTACTGTATTTTCTGGGTGATGTCAGGGATTGCCAACTGACTCCCTGCTTTTTTGCATGAGGGCTGATTTTATTTCTTTCATATTTATTTATTTTTAGATGAGAGTGGACACGGTTCAGGGTGGTATGGCCAAAGATATATTTATTTTTAGACGGGAAGGGAGGGAGAAAGACAGGGAGAGAAACCTCAATGTGTGGTTGCCTCTCGCACACCCCTACTGGGGACCTGGCCCACAACCCAGGCATGTGCCCTGACTGGGAATCAAATTGGCAACCCTGTGCTTTGCAGGCTGGCACTCAATCCACTGAGCCACACTAGTGAGGCCTGCATGAGGCCTGATTTTAGAACCTAACCCCTGGAGAAAAGAATTCTGTATGAGTCTCAGTGACAGAGTGTAGGATGTGCATGTGAAATGGTTGAAAGACTAGGAAAGGGGAAACGTTTGCTGGAGTTTTCATGAATGAGTTCAGTAAAGGGATGGAGCTAAAACTGGGGCATGAGGGAGGGCAGCATCTGGAGAGACATAGGAGGATTAAGGTCACTGGTGTGGATGTATAGGAATCGTGCACTTTCAGTCTCTGAAGGTTTTCCTGCTGTCCCGTCTTTTCTCCACCATTTTCCCCACAGAATGTGAAGCTCTTGGAACAGTTTGTCTGCGCCCACACGGGTATCATCTTCCATGCGCCATACACAGGTTAGCCTGTCATCCATGTCCCCACCAGAATAACTTTTCCTGGGAGCACTTCTCTTTATTCAGTCAGATAACAGGTGTTTGTTTGGTGGCTTCTACTACAGCATAAAAAGTGTGATTGAACCTTTTGGAAATTTTGGTGTAATGGGGCTACTCACATGCTAAAACAGTTACAGGTGCACAAAAGATACAGGCAAGTGCCATTGTAAGCAGACCATCTTATTGTAGCTCTTAAAAGATAAGCTCTTAAAAATAAATGGTAGTGATTATTTCTTTAGGGCTTTTCACTTTTATAAAAAGGCTTTCTCATAAACTTTCTGTCCTGTGAATTCTTTTTTTTTTTAAACTCTTTTTCTTTTAAATTTTTTTAAAACCATTTTTTTTTTTAGGATTTTATTTATTTTTTAGAGAGGGAAGGGAGGGAGAGAGAGAGAGAGAAACATCAATGTGCGGTTGCTAGGGGCCATGGCCTGCAATCCAGGTATGTGCCCTGACTGGGAATCGAACCTACAATGCTTTGGTTTGCAGCCCACGCTCAATCCACTGAGCTACGCCAGCCAGGGCCCTATGAATTGTTTTATAGTGTTGAAAATTCAGTTAGATTTCCCAAATTTGAAATTGTATGTTTAACAATTTAAGATTACATCTATTCCCTAACTATAGCCACAGGCTAAATCTGGCTCACTGCTGTGTCTATTTGTCTTCATAGTGTGTACAACTGCTTCCAGACTACGGTGGCAGAGTTGAATAGCTGAGACAAAGACTTCAGGGCCTGCATCATGTAAAATATATGGCCCTATACAGAAAAATGTTGCCATCGCCTGTTAAGCAATATAAATTTGCCAAGAATAATTTGAATTTAACCATTCTGGGGATGGCAGCATGATTAGTGGAGTTCAGTTTGTCAGGGAGTTTTAGAGTAGTTTTAAACTCCTGTCACTCTGTAAAAAACTTAAGAGACTATTTTGCTACACTTTCAGATTGTCTTCCCGAGCGAGACCTGAAATCCTTTCTTCCCTTACTGAATTTTTCCCTGTGAATTGTCCTGCCTGATGAAGCACACTTGCCTCTTGAATTGTTTTCTGTTCTCTATTTTAGAGCCTTTTCCAGTAAATGGCTTCTCTATAGTAGCTAGACCCTCCTAAGTTTTTATTGCAGCTCTCAGGAGGGATTCTTTCCATTGGACAGATGGGGAAACAGGCCTGAGGAGGGGGTCAGGAGAATGGGGAGCCAGGTCTTCCAACTCCAGCCATCTCTCATCATTTGTAGAAGCAGTTTTTCTTTGCTTACCATGCTTGATAGAAGGAGCAGAGTTACCTGTTTTTCTTCCTGCAGGAGTCTGTATGAAGCAACACAAGAAGTTGACCGAGGCCATCCAGAAAGCCAGGGACCATGGTAAGTTTGAGAAGGGGCCAAAAGAAGTTTTGCTAAGACGTCAAGAAGGTGACTAAGGGCTGGAGGATGGATATAAATGCTCCTGCCTATCTGAGAAGTTAGCATGCAACATGTTCCCAAGAATCTCTTCTTTCATCATTTCACTCTCCTTTATTCCCTCTCCTCAGTGTTACCTTGTCATTGTCCCTCCTCTTTCCTTTTCTTCCCTCTTACTTAATAACTATCAGTCCCAATGCTATAGCTACATCATAGGAGGAATTTTGTATAAATTTCTGGCCCTGGGCCATGATACCTTTGTACAAATTAGAAAAAAGTATTCCTCCATTAGGGCAGATGCAGCTTCATAGCCCTGGTGCAGGGCTGCACAGCTTTGTAGGCAAGAGCCTAGGTAGTGTGTCAGCCCACACTTGCCCACTGGCCTTTGTGCAGTGTGTAGCATGCGTAAATGTACCCAGTGGCTGTGGTTCCCTCCTCCCTTTACAGGTTATTTTCTTTCTGTCTCTCTTAATCTGAACTGCCCGACCTTGCTTCCTTCACTGTTTTTTTTAATCCCTAGGTCTCCTCAATTACCATATTCCCCAGGTGGAACCTCGGGACCTTGACTTCAGTAACTCGCATGGAGCTGTGAGTGCTACTCCGCCAGCCCCCACTCTGGCTTCAGGTGATCCCTGGTATCCATGGTACAGCTGGAAACAGCCACCAGAGAGAGAGCTGTCCCGCCTTCGTCGCCTGTATCAAGGCCATCTCAGAGAAGAGAGTGGCCCCCCACCTGAGTCCATGCCTGAGATGCCACTCTCAGCACATTCCTAGAGTCCTCTGTAGGAGCTGTAGACGGGGAAGGGTGCGGAGAGATTGGAAGATAATGCCTAAGAATAACATGATAGTATTCACCCTGAAGAGTTCATCTGTTTTGTGGCCAATGGCAGGTCCAGAGTCAATGAAGAGACGTGATTGTTGTTGAAGGGGGTGAATACGTCTGAGGCTGAAGGGGGCAGTACAGATGTACGCGGGAAACCCTGATCCCCATGTAGTGTAAATAGACGGGTTCAGCCTTCTTTTGCTGTTGCAGACCTAATGCCAACTCACCTTTTCCAAAATAAAGCTTTGTCTCCTGTCTCTGGACTGAGTCTCAAAGGAATGGGTGCTGCTATGGGGAGAGGAGTGGTCAGGCTGGAGCCAGCCCAACCTGTGACTCTTGGGACCAGGAGCCACGTGGAATAAACGGTGGTGCCATTCTGTCTTGATCACCTTGGGGCCCCTAGTGCCTGAAGCACTGTTCATGGTCCACGGCGCCCAGTTGCTCACCAGAGCTAATGGGTTGGAGAAGCAACTAGGCCGAAGGAAAATGTATTCATTGCTAGGCACCCCGTGCCTTGGGAATTGGTGGGGAGTGGCATCACTGAGGGACTACAGGGTCGACCAGAAGGGCTGGGCCTCCGGGTCAGCTTGGAGAGGGCGTAGGACGGCGTGTGCGCTGCGCCCCACCCAGTAGGGCGAGATATGGACCCCAAGGGGCGGGGTGTCCGGGAAGGACGGAAGTGACGTTGTCCGGGCGGGGCCAGCCCAGCACAATGGGCCATGGAGTTCCCGTTCGATGTGGACGCGCTGCTCCCGGAGCGCATCACGGTCCTGGACCAGCACCTGCGGCCACCGGCCCGCAGACCCGGAACCACAACGCCAGCCCGGTGACATCTCAAACCCACCTTGATGCCCTTCTCTCCCGATTCTAGAAATCTGGTCCAGGCACCACGCCCCCCTTTTCATTGAGTAATGACCCACACACCTTTTGAGATCCTGGCTCAACCTGTTGGTGACCTTTGACCCTACACTTAGTGGGATTGATCTGCATTTGGGTCTATAACATTTCACCCTTTGGCCAAATATAAGGTCCCGGCCAAAGGATGTGGTTGACCTGTCCATCCTGCTTCCTCACAATAACCGCAAGGGAGGAGGGAGTGTGGCACATTGGAAAGGAGGTGTGGTAAAAGTTTGGGTTCCAGAGAGTGGGGTGGAAAAATCAGATTGGAATACTCCAAGGTAAAGTTGGGGAGTCTTTAAGTGCTGAACCTGGATTGGAGCTGTGGTCCAGTTTCCTGGGAGTCCAGAATCTTCATTCATTGATTATCTGACTGTTTATCTCCTCTCTTATAGTGTTGATGTGCAACAGCAAATTATGACCATTGTAGATGAATTGGGCAAGGCTTCTGCCAAGGTATTGGGGACACCTCTCTAGGAACAGTAGATAAAGGAGGGCTGGGTCTTTTGGAAGGGACCTGCAGAAAGTCTGTCTTCATCTGTCTGTCAGGCCCAGCACCTTCCTGCACCCATCACCAGTGCATCGAGGATGCAGAGTAATCGCCACGTTATGTATGTGCTCAAAGACACTTCTGCTCGACCGTGAGTACTAAACACGTTTCCATCCTATATCCCTTTCTTCCCAGCCCCTTTCCCTTTTTGACTCTACCTCTCTCAGCTAGCTGCTTCTAGCTTCTTCATTATTTTCCCCATCCTGTAGGGCAGGAAAAGGAGCTGTTATTGGTTTCCTCAAAGTTGGATACAAAAAACTCTTTGTACTGGTGAGTGCTATTGGAAGCTAAGAGTTCATGTGCCTTGATTACTGAACACAAAAGTGCTGAAGTTTGGGAGGTGGCAACAATGTCTTGGTCCTAAAAGATAATTGTTGTTCTTTACCTCTTAGGATGATCATGAGGCTCACAATGAGGTGGAACCACTTTGCATCCTGGATTTTTACATTCATGAGTCACTTCAGCGCCATGGCCATGGGCAAGAACTCTTCCAGTATATGTTGCAGGTATCGCTTATCTTTTCACCAGTCTATCCAAAGGGATATCAAAGGCCCCTTTGCCATGAGCCCTACCAAAGCTTCAGCCTTCCCCTCCCCAATGTCCCCATGTCCCTGTTCCCTTCCCAGGCTCTAGAGTTCTGTTGGCATGTTCTCCTCACACCTTCTCCTACCCTGAGTCTCCTGTTCCCTGCAGAAGGAGCGAGTTGAGCCACACCAACTGGCCATTGACCGACCCTCACAGAAGCTGCTCAAGTTCCTAAATAAATACTACAACCTGGAGACCACAGTCCCACAGGTTAGAAGTTTCAAAGGATAGATCCCCACTAAGCATTCACATTGAATTTATTATTTTAGGGCAGAGAATTGGCACCTTCCAAGCACTTCTTACTCCCTATTATATAGGATTCATTTTATACAACTAAGTGTTTGTTTTGTTTTTTGTTTTTACCATGTCTCATTTTGCAGCTATTTTACTTTCATCTATTACGATTCGTCGTCATGGCTGTTTTTTACACCTAGTAATATGTTCCTGCCCCAAACATAGCCAGCTCATTTTCACCTCCTTTTCACACAGGCCATTCCTTATTCAATCAACATTTCTTAAGGGTTCAGAATAATAAACATTCCCTGTGCTTGGGAGCTTTGGTCTAAAATGGGGGAGGTGGTTAGTTTTTAAGTAAATGCAAGATAATTATTACTAGTCCTATCCATTTATTCAACAAATATCTATTGAGTACCTGGCACTGCTCTGGGCCTAGAAATACTTTACTGAACAAAAGAGGTAAAAGCACAAGAGCACTTTCTGCTCTTGTGGAGCTTATATTTTAGTTGAAGAGACAAAAACAATAAACAAATATATCCTATGGTTGATTATAAATGTTCTGAAAAAATGAGAGCCAGGAAGAGGGCTTGGGAGTGCCACGGTGGGGATGGGAGTGTGTGGTACTGCAAGTTTAAATGGCATAGGCAGGGAAGGCCTCACTGAGGAAGTGTCATTTGAGGAGTAATGAAAGGAGGTGAGAATAAGAGCCAAGTAACATCTGGAAGGAAGGCATCCCAGGCAGAGGGAAAGGCTAGTGCAGAGGCCCTGAAGGAGTGTGCCTGGAAGAGTGACTGACTGGTGTGATTAGATACTGTGGATGATGGTGGTGAGTGGAGAGAGGTGGTTGATGAGATCAGAGCTACAAGGCAGGAAGGACATTTTGGGCCTTTAAAGCTATTTCAAAGTCTTTGGCTTTCACTCTCTGTGAAAAATGGAAAACTGTCATAGGAATTTGAACAGAAGGATGATATAATATAACTTTTAACCAAGCCACTTTGACTTAAAACTAAGCAAAAGGGGAACAAAGGTGGAAGTAAGCAGACCAGTTAGCAAGCAACAATCCTGATGGAAAATGGTGGTGGCTCAGACCAAGATAGTAGCAGTGGAGGTGGTAAAGATTGGTCAGACTGTAAATACTGTGAAGTTAAAGCAAGTCAGGTCTCCTAATAGATTGAGTACAGGGGGTTGGGGAGAGTTAAGGGTGATCCCTAAGTTGTCGGTCTGAGACGCTGGAGGGAGTTACACTAACTGAGACGGTAGGTGGAGCAGCTTTGGAGGGAATAGTGGGACCCATCTTGAGTATGTTAAATTAGAGATGTCTGTGATAAGTCCAGATCGAGTTGACAGCTTGGTATATTCCTGAAGTTCAGAGAAGAGGTTTGGGATAGAGTGTTTTCAGCCTACATAGGGTACTGAAAGCAGTGAGACAGGATAATGTCACCAGGGAGTACTAGAGATGTGGTCCAAGGACTTGAGCCCATGGGCACTCTTTTAAGAAGTCAGGGCAGAGAAAGAACCAGCAAGTGTGACCAAGGAGTAACTAGTGAAGGAGATGAAAACTTGGAAGTTGACTTGGTAGGCCAGTAAGGAAGGTATTTCCAAGGAGGAAGGGATGGCTTACTGATTCAAATGGTGCTGATCAGTGAGGTAAGAAGAGGTCTGGGACATGACCATTTGATTTAGCGGCCTGAGGCCATTAATGACCCTGGCCAGCTGTTTGGGTGCAGCAGTAGGTGCAAGTCTGGATGGAGAGTGGGTTTAGAAAATTGAGAAGCTAGGAACTGGAGACAGCAAGAATAGGCCACTCTTATTTTATTATTTTTTAACTTTTATTTATCAGTTTTAGAGAGAAAAACATCCACTTGTTTCACTTATTGAAGTTTTACTTACTGGTTGATTCTTATGTATGCCTTGACCTGACTGGGTATTAAACCCCCAACCTTGGCATATCAGGAGGATGTTCTTACCAACTGAGCTACTTGGCCAGGGCTGAGGTCACTCTTTTAAATGCTGCTTTAAGTGGAACAGAGAAGTAGGGCAAGAGCTGGAGAGGGAAGTGGATCAAGAGCAGGTTCTGTTCAGTTGGAAGAACAGCCTAAGAATGGCTCTCTGGAAACAAAATCTGATGATGTCAGAGTATGTGGGGAGAACTGTTGAAGTAATGTTGTTGAATGGGTAGGAGGGGCTGTGATTGGGCTCCTTGGATAGGATCAGTTAATCCATAGTAACATGATTTGACTGATATGCTTACATAGGGGGCAAAAGGACACAGTGGTGAGTTGAGGATTGGTAAAGAAAGGTTTGGTACATGTTTAATCTTGAAAGGTGAGTGTCGGGGGACACAAGTGGGTGGGTTAAAGTGCATTTTATGTGTAAGAACCAGCATGAACAAAGTCAGAGAGGTATTAAACTACCCATCAGGACACTGCAAACAGTTTGCTGTGGCCGGAATACTGGGCATGTGCTTGGAGGGAAACTAAGGGTAGGATGGTAGACATTACAGCAGGATAAGGCAGGAGATAGACAGGGCCTGTTCAGAGTGTCCTTACATGATATTTTTCCAGAGAGCAGTGAGAATGGTGAAGGAATACAGTGTTAGGCATCAAACGCATTACCCAGATGACCTGTAATACCAGAGCAGGATAGAGTATAAGCAATAATGGCTAATGTCTCATGAGCTGTGTGGTATTGTATTTGCATGCACCATCTCAGTTGATCCTTGCACATCTCTTTGAGGTAAGTGCTACTGTTGACTCTATTTTGGCTTTATACAGACGAGCGACTTGACCAAGTTCACATAGCTAATCAGTGGTAGAGCCGAAATCCGAACCTATAACCCACTCACTCTTCATGACCACACTGTATTCCTGGCTGAAATGCTGTAGCTGGCATCCAGAATCTGGGACTTGAGACCCAGCTCTGCCACTTGTAGCTACTTCGCTTTGGGCAAGGCATGTCTCCAAGTTTTTTTATTTTTTGATGTTTGTTCTTATTTATTTATTACCCTTAGAAAACTTCATTTTTGGCTGGACTCAGACTTAGAGGTAGAAGCTCTCAGAGAGGACAGCCTACCTCTCTTGGCAGTCTATTCCTGGCATTTTTCTTTGGCCTCCTTCATCCTTTTAGCCAAAAGTTTAGCATATTCTGCAGCCTCCTCCTTACTTTTCTTAGTGTGTTGCTTCTTCAGAGCAATATGCCAATGTTTGTGTTGCAGTACACCTGGAGTCACGAAATGCTGAATCTTAGGTGCTTTGGTTCTAGGTTTCTTACCTTCTCTGTTTAGGGGCTTTCACACAACATATTGGCGGACATCATCTTCAGAATGGTTGAAGACTGGTGGCTCGGGCTTCGCCGGCCTCACTGTGTCTGCCATTTTCAATTTTTAGAGTCTGTTGACTGTAATCTTGCTGCTCATATGTACCTGTGCTTACATCTGGTCCTTGGCACCCAGTCTCCTGGGCAGAAATAAAACTGGATTGTTGGGTATATTTTGGAAGTACACCAGAATTGGTGAACGGAAGAGTCCTTATGTTGCAGTATGCTGTATAGTGATGGCCTTCAGCATCCTCTTCACACAGTAGCTTAGAAGAATGCCTGAATTTAATTCCCAACGGATTTCAACATAAAAAGGGGACTTATCTGCAGAAAATAATGGAAAGAATGGTTAACTTTATTTCTGAACATTGAATAAGATAAATTTCCAGCCCCTGTTTTGCTGTTTTGTTATTGGACCGATGATTATGTAATTAGGGTATAACCATTTAGTACTCAAAGAGTTTGTAACAATCAGTCTCAGTACTGTCATTACAATATTACATTCTGCGATTGTCATTTTGTTGTGTCCAATACCAGTTTTTAATGAGGTATCTCTAAGGCACATGTTAGAAAAAATTGGTAATTTATTCAAGTCCCTTTCACTGTGATTTGGAAGTGATGTATCTATAGAATGAGATCATATATTGGACTAGTTTTTTTATTGGGGAAAAGGGGTTCAGTTTTTGTTGATAGAGATTACATTCATGTTTAGTAGTGCCTGCTTTACCTCTGGCCACACCACTGAGCATTAACCGGGGTACCTCTACTCTCAACAAATTCTGTAGTTTATTGCAAATTTTTTAACTATTTAAAACAAGCCTGTGCAGTTCTAAAGAGGAAGATAAATGAGATGTGATTTGAGTAGTACTGGAAAAATGTTCATATTTAACTTATAAAGGGGTTTAGAAGAGCCGACTGGTGTGGTAGCCTCTGTAGCCTCTCTAGTTAAGTATGGATAAATGTCTTAAGCATCAGTTTGACCAGCTAACTGTCATCATTCTCTAAATAAAATTACATTATTAAAATGAAAAGAGCAAAAAAAAAAAAAAAAAGAATGGTTGAAGACTTTGCGGATTCTGCTAGCTCTTCTGGGCCCCAGGTGACAAGGCACAGTAGTATCAGTGAGACCAGGAATATCTTTCTTCCCCCCTTTTTTACAATAACCAAGTTGAGAACACAGAGATTGGCATTCACAATGCAACCCTGAACAGACTGGCACTTTTGCTCTCCAGTCCTTGGTCTATAATAGGAATGTCCCTTGCTCAGCAGCAGGTGGACACATCCATGGGTCAAGACACCCTGCTTCATAGGGAAACCTTGTTTTGTCATTCCCACTTCTGATTCAAACCACATAACACTTCCATTCTTCACCCAGAGCATTAGCAGCAACTTCTGTGGCTATATGCTTCTCATAAAAGATACTATGTTTGCGTTCATTGCCCACTTCAATGAGTTTCTGGTACTCAGTGAATAAGAAAGAGATTTTCAGCTTCATCCTGAAGCAGCCAACCGCCTCCAAGGCACCATGAAAAAGAGTACAAGTCTTTTTTACTGTTTCTTATTTTTATTATTTTCAATGCCTTTCTTTTTAATTCTATTTTTTTAGAGAGAGAGTCAGGGAGGGAGAAGAGAAAAACATCGATGTAAGAGAGATACATCAATCAGTTACTTCTTGCACTCCCTCAACTGGGAACCTGGCTCACAACCCAGGCATGTGCCCTGACTGGGAATCAAACCAGCAACGTTTCAGTTCACAGGCTGGTGCTCAGTCCATTGAGCCATGCCTGCCAGGGTCTTTTTTACTGTTCTTTTTAAACTAGAATTGTGAAGGCCAAATCGAATGTGCTAACATAATGAAATCACTCTAAAATGATCAATTATTAGATAGAGTGGTACCCTGTCTTCTAGCATCTCTTCCTTCCCTCAATAATCCCACCTGTCTGAACCCTACTTAAAATCTTAGTTCTCAGTATTTGTATCCTTAACTTATGTGGCCTTATCTGTGAGTCTTGTTTGGACAGCTCTGTCTGCCTTCCTTGACATTTTGTGCTCTGTTTTCATTAGAAGGGGTCCTGAGAGAGCCTAAAATGGTACAGGCTTTTGATAAAATTCTCTTTTTTAACTAAAATATACAATTCGCCCTGGCTGGTGTAGCTCAGTGGATTGAGCACCAGACTGAGAACCAAAGTGTTGTCAGTTTGATTCCCAGTCAGGGCACATGCCTGGGTTGCTGGCCAGGACCCCAGTAGGGGGCATGTAAGCAGCAACCACACATTGATGTTTCTCTCCTTCTTTCCCCCTCCCTCCTCTTTTCTCAAAAAATAAATAAATAAAATCTGTAAAAAACAAATAATTCAATGGTCTTTAGTATATTTACCTTGTTGTGCAATTACCACCATTATCCAGTTTCAGAACATTTCACTAAGCAATCACTCCCCATTCCTCTTCCCCAGCCCCTCTTAACCACTAATCTACTCTGTGGAATTGCTTATTTTGGACATTTTATGCAAATGAAATTATACAACACGTGGCTTTTATGTTTGGCTTTCATTTAACATAATGTTTTTAGGAGGTTCTTCTATGTTGTAACCTGTATCAGTACTTCATTCCCTTTTTTAAAAAAGATTTTATTTATTTTTAGAGGGGAAGGGAGGGAGAAAGGGAGAGAAACATCGATTGGTTACCTCTCTCATGCGCCCAGACCAGAGACCAAACCTGCAACGCAGACATGTGCCCTGCTGACTAGGAATCAAACCAGCAACATTTTACTTTGCAGGATGACACCCAACTAAGCCATACTGATCAGAGCTGTACTTTACTTCTTTTTATGTCTGAATAATATTCCATTATATGGATTATACCACATTTTGTTTATCCCTTTATCAGCTGATTGTTTCCACTTTTGTCCATTTGTGTATAAGATTTTAGGTTGTCTTTTTTTTTTTTAAGATTTTTTATTGATTTTTAGACAAAGGGGGAGGGAAAAAGGGAGGGAGAGAAACATCAATGTGCACCCCCTACTGGGGACCTGGTTCACATGCCAGTGCTCAATGCACTGAGCCATACCAGCCAGGGCTATTGTGTATAAGATTTTGTTTGCACATGTATTTTCAGTTCTTTTGGGTATACACCTAAGAGTGGAATTACTGGCCATATCATAATTCTTTTTTTTCTTCTTTTTTTATCCTCACTCAATTTTTCATTGCTTTGAGAGAGAGAGAGAGAAAGGGAGAGAAGCATCAATTGGTTGCCTCCCATATGCACACAGATGGAGGATCATATGTGCTCCAAGCAGTGATCAAACCCAAAAGCTGGGTTTGTACCCTGACTGGGAGTCAAACCTGCGACCTTTTGGTCTATGGGATGATGCTCCAACCAACTGAGCCACACCAGCCAGGGCCATACAATAATTCTTGGTTTCACTTTTTGAAGAACAAGTTGTTTTTCCAATAACTACATTTTACATTTCCACCAGCAATAGATGAGTGTTTCAATTTCTCAACAGCCTCATGAACATGTTATTTTCCTTTTTAAAAAAATAATCATCCTAGTGGATATGTAGTATCTTTTTGTGGTTTTTGATTTGCATCTCCCTAATGACTAATGATATTGAGCATCTTTTCAGGTGCTTACTGGCCACTTACGTACCTTATTTACAGAAATGTTTATTCAAGTCCATGCCAATTTTTTAAAAATATGTTTTATTGACTATGCTATTACAGTTGTCCCATTACCCCCCCTTTATCCCCCTCCACCCTGCACAACCTCTCCCACCCACATTCCCCCCCTTTAGTTCATGTCCATGTGTCATAAGTTCTTTAGCTTCTACATTTCCCATACTATTCTTGCCCTCCTCCTATTTTCTACCTACCATCTAATTCTCATTATTCTCTGTACCTTTTCCCCCTCTCTCCTCCTCCCACTCCCCTGTTGCTAACCTTCCATGTGATCTCCATTTCTGTGGTTCTGTTCCTGTTCTAGTTGTTTGCTTAGTTTCATTTTGTTTTTGTTTTAGGTGTGGTTGTTAATAATTGTGAGTTTGCTGTCATTTTACTGTTCACATTTTTTATCTTCTTTTTCTTTTTTTTTT